>OW121694.1:11268181-11476443 GCA_933228735.2 Amblyteles armatorius | reverse complement strand
TAAAAAAAATGAAAAGAAGGAAAAAAAAATCGAGCCATTTAATTCGTTTTATTCGTTCCATGTGAGACGCGCGGTGATGTCAAATCCAACGAAGGCACACGAGTGTCCGACGGTTATACGCAGTGGCCCACTACATGCACTCTCGTTCGCGGGGCGAGTGTAACCCGGGTACACATACTCCACATCCGCGGGCCAGAACGCGCCGGGACGGAGGGTAGTTCAGTGATGTTACCAGAGATAGGAGTGGAGTTCGGAAAGAGTGACGAAGAGAGGTAGATGGAGTGGCTGATCGTCGCGAGGCGTGCGCGGCCGCTTTTCGTGTCCCGGGCGACTCCGAAACTCTCGCCGCGCAAACCCCCCCCCCCCCCCCCCCCCCCCCCCCGCCCTCTCTCGTCGCCCCCCCCTCGCTCCGTCTCCCTCCGAGCTATCGCCTCGTCCTTGTCTCGGAAAAGTTTCCGGTGATGAGCTTTGTTGGTCGTTTCCCATCCCCACCTCACTCCCCCCCCCCCCCCTCCCCCTCCCCTACTCCCCTCTTTCACCTCTCGCGTTCGAAACCTCATCTCTTCCTCCCACGGAGGCGCACGCTTTACTTCTCTTCGTTTCAACTCTCGAACAAACTATCCACCGTCGACCCCCCCCCCCCCTTCCCCCCCTCTCCCCCGCCGCAGCCCCCTGCTGGCTCCGACGCAAACCATGACGGAAAAGTTAAATGCGAAAGTTTTACCCGATATCCACAGGGCTCGCGGGGCGCTCTCCGGAAAAAGCTATATACGCACGCAGTTTTCCACTTTTCCTCGTCGAACTCGTATTTTTTTTACTCTCTGTAGCTGTCTATATATATCTGTCTATCGTACTCTTTTCCGGAGAGTTTCTGAGCGCTGTTCTTTTTTTTTTTTTCGTCCTACCAACCCTCGTCACCGGCTTGAAATCACTTCTGTCCTCTTCGAGGTTCGGCGATGTCTGCGCGGAAAAGACGTTTCTTCGAATGTCTCTTTAGGGATAGAGAACATTGTTTTTTTTTATGGTTCGTGGTTGATCGATGTTTTGATTTTTGATTTTTTGTTTTTTTGTTTTTTTGGGTCTGCAAGGATGGCGTCGAAGAAAACGAGACAGAATCACTCGATACAGCATCTACTGGAGCTGCCGTCGAGCAGGGACGAGAGAAACTCGCAGCAGCCTCAACAGCTGACAACGCACACGACTACTCCCCGACAGGTTCCCGTTACCATAATTCATCCGACGCCGAAAAAGGTAAGTTGGACACGCGTCATGATTTTTTTATTTTTATTTTTTTTATTCATGTTTTTTAATAAATTTTGTGACATTCGAAAGAATTATTTTTGGCGTTTCGATTTCACAACAATTTAATTTAAAAATATGGATCTGTTCAAGAGTTACATTGATAAAAAAATACGGCTGACTGAACTAAGATTCGGGCAGGGACGTTCAACTAAATATTTTGTTGCTGCAGCTAAAAAATTGGTTAGTTCAACAATTTTTTGGCTGATTTCACAAAAATATTTTTGAGTCACTAAAATATTTTGTTCGCCCAACTAAATATTTATTTGAACGTCCCTACACGAATCTTAGTGGATTCAACTGTACTTTTTTATCAGTTTACAGAGCAATTAACATCGCGATTGATAGAACGTTCGATAGATCACGCGCGACGACCCGAGAGACTTTAAAAAAGGTTTTTTTTTTTATTACCTAGGGTTAAACCAAATTATCGTCTGAATATAAATTTTAGAAAAAATCTCTCACATCATTCATGCGTACTGTAAATCCGAGGAACGCGAAGCGAACTTAAAAAGTCGTACCTAAAAATACACAACGATTTACTCTGAAAAAAAACAAAAAAAAAACCCATAAGTAAATAGTTAAAATATCGTGCGAATATCAATTTTATAAAAAATCTCTCACATCATTCATGCGTACCGTAAATCCGAGGAACCCGAAGCGATATCGTTAGCGCGACCGCAGGCTGCCGTTTGCACCCTCTTAGCGATCGCGTTGGAAACGTATATATAGAACGTCAAATATTTACCGAGCGATAATTACCGGGAAGCTTTGGCCGCTGCGGTCGATCTCACCAGTGAGGGTCGAGACTGGAGGGTTGAAAAAGTTTTTCACATGCCTCCGGGCTCTCCCCCGAACCCCCCCTCGCTCCGGTGAAATTCGTTTAGCATATCCGGCGCTTTTCCTGTTTCGCCTTAATTTCATTTGACTCTCGTGACGCGACTCTTTTTTTTTCATTTAATTTTTTTCAATCAGGTTTTACTTTAAACGTCACAAAGGGCTCGTTCTGTGTTCCTAAGGGTAGTTTTTCATCTCATCTCCGAGCGGACGCGAGGCGCGTGGGAATGTAAGGAGGGGGGATGAAGGAACGATTTATCTCGAGCTTTGCCGTTGCGGTTACTCGGATGCAGTAAAAGGCCGCACAAACCTCGACCGTAAAACCCTTGCTGTATACGCAACCATGTAAGGCACTCGACGATCCGTTTTTTTTTTAATTTTATTTTTTATTGATTTTGTGAGCTTGAAAGGGAAAAGCGGTGATTCCTGAAGTCTGGTAAAAGTACCGCAAAAGTTGTTACATCGCTCGTAATAGAGCCGATTTTATTCGAGTCGCTGGAAACTCGCTGCGCGACACTTTTTTTATTTTTACAACAATGTGTGGCGTAGTAGAGATAAGTTTGTACTTTGAGGGTTGGGAAACTCCGTGGGAAGGTCGGTGAGTCAGCGATGGGCAAAAATAGTCTTTGCGAGAAAAATAACATGAAGATCGAACTCGAAGATCCGTTCGTTTGACTCTCGGAAACGGAATTTATGGCAATTAACAAATTATTTTTTATGCGGGAGAAAAATATCGTAAAAAATATGAAAAAATTACCTAAAGTGGTAATCGATCATCCGAAGATGCGGTGCGAATTTGGTACATTTTTATTGAGCTCTTTCCGAGATATGCTAATTTTTGTCTAAACCCCTAGGCAAGATATAAAAATAACGATTCGCGTGAAAAAAAAGAAACCTCAAACGGATTTAAAGCCCCGATTTATCAGTTCTAAATTGGAGCGAAAAAAAAATCTCTGTTTCCCCAGTGTTTTCCGATATCCATCGCGTAGACGGCGCCGAGGGGGTGGCGGACGCGGTATCATCCACCGTTCCGCTGTAGTAACGATTTTTTAAAGTTTTCTCCCGCTTCGCGATAAAGTTTGCCGAACTGGCTGGCAGCTTGCGTGAACTGCCCCGGCTCGCTGTGCGGCGGGGAAGTTTCGAAAGTTCCAGCGTGCATCGAGTCGCCCGTGCCGTGTAGCGGGTAGCGATGGAAGGGATGACGATTTCCCACCCCTGTGCCACGGTCGTCCATTTTTCCACCTCTCTCGCGAACCTCGAAGAGTTTGCCCGTTTTCCCGTCGGATGGCGTTGCCGAAACGTTCCGGCCGGTCGTCCGCGCGAGCTTGCGAAAAGCTTCGTTTCCGCTAAGGGTAGTTTTACCCTTAGGGGCAAAACTAACTTAGGGTCGGTAAAGCAGGAATCGCCCGAGCTTGCAAATTCAACTGCGATCTGCTTTACCGGCAGTCGGTAAATGTTTCCCTTGTCTCGATTAAAGCTCGACTGCGGAGAACGAAGACTTTTTTCAACCCCTCGGTCGCTCAAACCAAACAGCTCTTTCGCGGCTGACCGACAGTCGGTAACCCACCCTTACAGTTGATTACCCTTTCTTTAAACAAAAAATATATACATAATAATCTTAATCCTAAAATGAAATTTGGTAAAATCTAACTTTTGGATTTTTCCAGTTTTTTTTTTTTTTTTATTATCTTATAGATATGTTTTATATATATATATTGAAGTGAAAAGAACTTGAAGCGTTTCTCACAGTTCTCTGAGTTCCTGCTCTTTCCGGTCCATCGAGTGGAGCTTCGCATCCGCGGATGCGTTTACCGTGCAATTTTAGTGCTGCCTTTGCAATGCAAATCACGTCCTTTGCTCGTACGCGGTGAAGTTTAAACTACACAAATTACTAAGCGGTTTTCATGAGGGTGGGTACGTGGGGGGGGGGGGGGGGGGGTTAGAGAATGTGCAGGCAGAGTTTAGTTGCGTCATTACCCAACGTTATATTCCGACTTGAAGCCGAGTCGCCGTGCTCGCGTGGAGCAACGTGTAATTGCCGATGTTGATTCAGGCTTCGAATCCACGTGTTGGGAATCAAGATTACCCTCGAATCCGATACGCTCGTTTTTTTTATATATTTAAACAGAAAATGTATTTCTTTTGTTATTCATCTTAGAAGTTCCGAGGAGTTCATTAGCGGGTGAGGGTTGCGTAATTGCCGATGTTGATTCAGGCTTCGAATTCTCGTGTCGGAAATCAAGATTACCCTCGAATCCGATACGATCTTTAAAAAAAATATTTTTTCCATTTTTTTACACGTATATTTGTTTATTATTCCTCTTAGAAGCTCCGAGGAGTTTATTCGAGGGTGCGTAATTGCCGATGTTGATTGAGGCTTTGGATCCTCGTGTCAGGAATCAAGATTACTCTTTAATCCGGTTCGACAATCTTTTTTTTAAATTTTTTATCCATTTAAACAAAATATAATTGTTTATTATTCCTCTTAGAAGCTCCGAGGAGTTTATTCGAGGGTGCGCAATTGCCGATGTTGATTGAGGCTTTGGATCCTTGTGTCCGTAATCAAGATTACCCTCAAAAATCCGATCCGACATTTTTTAAATGTATTGTTTTCTATGCATATATATTTTTTATTATTCATCTGAGAAGCTCCGAGGAGTTTATTCGCGAGTGAGGGTCGAGTAATCGCCGATGTTGATTAAGGCTTCCAATTTTCGTGTCCGTACACAAGATTACCCTAAAAAATCCGATCCGATCTTTTTTTTTATATATTTTTTTCTATATATAAATTTTTTTTATTATTCATCTTAGAAGCTCCGAGGAGTTTATTCGCGGATGATGGTCGCGTCGGTAGTCGGGAACATAATTTCCCCATTGAAATCCGGTTGAATAGGAGGATAGGATCGCCCGGAGCATACGGAAGATGGCATGGAGGCAGAGTAAGGGAATAACTGGATGGGCACGAGGAAGGGAGGGGGAGGGGGGAGGGGACGAAGAGAGAGGGGGGGGGGGGGGAGGGTGTGAGAGGTGAAATTTATGATAATTGCATAAATCAGAGCTTTCCTCCACAATAATCATAATCTATTGGGATAGTTGCGCGAAGTTAGCTATTTAGCCGACGGCGAGAGAGGAGTGCGAGAGCGCCGTGGAGGAGTCTCTCGTCGGTGGGAAAGCAGCGTGCAGCTAGGGTTCCTGGGAAGGCGTCGTGAATAAGATAAAGTCCTTGGTGGAGGAGGAACAGCTACCGTTCAATTTCATCTTACTCCCTACCATTATCTTCCCCGGTTCCTCCGTTAACCCCCGAACTCCTCCCCGCCCGGCCGACGCGTCCCGTGTAAGCGGACATTATTGTCAACGATTCTGAATCGTGGGCCGAGTTTCCTACAAAAAAAAAAAAAAAAATGGCACAAAAATGTCCCACTCGTCTCTTCGAGGTTACACGCGATGTGGTTTTGCTCGCTGATCAGGAATTCTTAACTTTATTTATTTATTCATTTATTTATTACGGGTATAGGGGAGACCGGGTCAAAATGGCACAGCGGGGCAAATCGGGACTGTGAGGGCGAAACTCATTTTCCAATCATTTTTGGATGCCCCATTTTGTCCCAACAATACATCCGGATTTTCAAACCCGTTTTGCCCCACGTACAACCATCGCCACCATCTCAAAGTTATTGGAGAATTGCGTTTTGTCCCATCGTCCCGTTTTGCCCCGGTGTGCCATTTTGCCCCGCTCTCCCCTGCACCCAATTACAAGACAATGGCCCGGGGCCAACTTCCGAGCAGCACAGGTAATCAAGAAAGTCGCAGGTAACATGAGAGAGTCCAATGTACGAGATCAGTGTTAATTAACATACGGAAAAATAATATCATTGATTCAGGAACGGTGACACTTGCGGGCTGCCATTGACATATGTAGTCAGTGTTATTATTATTTTCATTCTAACAATTGTATATAAAAATGAGCCAATGTCTATGAAAGTTATGAGAAGATATGTAATAGTTTCATTATCATGCGTCGTTATGCACTGAGAAAAAGGATGGTATTTCCTACTATAACGAATAGTTCCTAGGGGGGACGTCTATATAGATAGCTTGTGATTGTGTATACTCAATTGATTGAACTATAATTATAGGTACAACTATAATTTTTGGTCATTGTCGTAACTGTAAAACGTAGACGTCCCTGCCGAAAACTATTTACTATGTAAGTTTTTCTCAGTGTATTTGACAAATTTTTGGCATTTCGGAGAACACTCGATATCAGAGAAACGAGCAAAGTCACATGATCGCTGTGTAATGTATAACTCCCTTCTTTCGCCCTTCAGGCAATCTGGAATTTAAAAAATGCTTCGCATGCTCCACGAAGGTCGAGTTACAAATTCGCAAAATACAATGACCGATCCTCGCAACGTAAATTACAAAAAAAAATCCTGCCTTCTAAAAAAAAAAAAAATACATCTCTGTTGGGAATAATTTGTCGGCACGAGGATAAAGATTGCCTCGTTATCCGGCGCAAGGCAACGTTACGATAACGTTGTGCGATACGTCAGTGACTCCCTTTTTTTCCTTCACGCTCGTGGCACTTCTCGAGCCCCTGAGAAATGAGATAGAGTCAATGATATCATTTCCGGCACTTTATTCCCTGCGAAGAAACAACAACCCTAGCTAAATTGCCAGAGTGGCTCGTGAGAAAGCCGTGAATTACAGATGAGCCAGGCACAAATTATGACGTATATATCGCACAGCCCCCGACTACACTTACGTATTGTCTTTTTGTCTTGTTTTCCTAACTTCCATGCTTATAGTCCGTAGTCCGTAGATTTCCGATGCGCGCCCGTGAATATTCATGCGAGCCGCGCAAATTGACCGTAATGCTCGTCAACCGAGTCCGCGTATAGTACAACGCTCGCATACGAGTCACCTATTAAGGCATTCGGGTAGAGTGGGGCGAAATGGACTATTCTACTTATTTTTACCACTTTTGTTTCCACAAAATTAGCAACAAACGTTTTTGTTGAGAAATGAAAAATATTTTGAGATCTCAGTGTCAGCGCGCTGGAAATAATCCGAAACGTCGTGAAAATCGTTTTTTGAATGACGTCCGGATAGTGCGAGCGATAGATTTTTACACATTTAAGGATATCGGTACAAAAATTCGTTTCTTTTTGTGTGTGTATAAGATAGTGTGAGCTTTCGCACGCGCATGCGCAAAATTTGAAATATAGATATTTTTGCGGTTACTTGAACGGTACAAAAAGTTACCGAAATTACCGTAACATTTTGCTGCTAGGGTAATAAAGGAAATTTGACTTGGCGGATTTGTTTCCACTTTAGCGACGCAAAACACGCGAAACAGTAAACAAAAATGAACGAACCATATGAAAATTACTTCGCGCCTTTCTTTTGTTTTAAAAATTTTGTCGCCGATACATTTAAAAAAAATCTCATCTGAAGCAGCGGGCACTGGTCCGTTTTGCCCCATGGTGCCGTTTTGCCCCACTTTCCGCATCTTCTCGTATAGACGAACAACCAAGCTGTGTCAGACCCGCCTGGGCATGTTTTATTTAACTATGAGAAAAAAGTTTGGCCGACCACTTGCGACCGTAACTACTGCGTCGCGATTACCCTTGCCTCGTGTCGATTGTCCCGCAATGGACACCGGCGAAGCAGCTTCGTTTCTTTTTTTTTTCTGGGACAATACTTGACCTTCCCGAGTCTCGAGCCGCACGATTCCGACTTGACCGTACTGCGGTGAAATATGGTGAGAAAAAAAAAAACCCCGAGAGGAAGAAATCTGTTTGGAGTCCGGCTAATCCGGCGTTAGGTCGCGGAAAACGCGGCGTTAAAATACCGGAAAGCCAAGCGCGGGACCTGATCCGCTTAAGGAGATTTATTTAATACTTACGGTCGTCTGGCTCTCGGAGCTCGCTCTCGACCGCTTTCCGCTTCGTAAAACCACCGGCGACACACACAGCTAATACAGTTGCAGCGATCCTCGCCAACCCTCGCTCCCTCGCGCTTGCAAACACGAGGGTAGTTTCATCCCACACCCGGTATTTTTTTTTCTTTTTTTTTTACCTGGTTTTTTTTTAACACCGTGCGATCGTTGCGCAGTTAAATTCCGGGGCGGGATTGGGCGTATTTGACATACACTCAGAAAAATTATTTATTTGACGGCGACCGTTTATTTGGTTCTAGGAAAATATTTATTGGATTAAAATAAGTATTCATTTCGTTTGAGTAACTATTTACTTATTTGATTTAAATGTTTATTTAAATCCGAAAAATATTTTACTTAAACCAAATAAACGGTGGCCGTCAAATACATTTTTTTTTCTGGATGTAGCTTTATTCGAAGAAACTTTGTTTCCTTTTTTTTCGCCGTGCTCCGGTTGAATTCCGGATAGGAGTGTATTCTGGATGGATCCGAATGGCGCCAGGAAGTTGAGACTACACGAAAGATATGCGGCTTAACCGCTCGGTGAGCTAAGAAAAAAATGGCTCTCCGACCCTCTCGAAGCGTCGCGGCTGACGCGCTCCCGAGGGTTTATAAAAATTGTGTCAATTAGGGGTACGAAGATATTAGTGCTAGCATCGGAAAAGGGGGATGAGCGAGAGGGCGACAGTGGTCGAGGGGGAGGGGGGAGGGGAGTCTTTATTACTGGATCGTCTCGGTGGGTAGGAGGGAGTTTCGTGGTTGGCAATTTACCTCCCCCACCCTCCCCGAGGAAAAAGAATAAGAGAGCACCCTCGAGAACACTTTCGAGATTTCCAACCCTTAAAACGCTTCTCTCGTCTTCCCTCCGCTCTTCGTTACTTCTTCAACTGCATCTTGATCGCGATATAGTAATATATATTTTTTATTCATTCCGATTAACGAAGATCAGTTCGCGATTTTATGAATCGATAAGATTTTTGTAATTTAATCCATTTTTTTAAATAATATTCGATTACGAATTTGCAATCAATTATCGAAGCGTTTCCGGCGTTTCGTAAAATCGTGTTATTCGTCGAAACACTTTCGGGATTTCCAACCCTCAAAACGGCTCATTCGTCTTCCGTCCGCTCTCCGTTACTTCATCTCCATCTTCAACTCGATGTATATTAATTTTTTTCCATTCACTCCGATTAACGAAGATCGCTTCGCGATTTAATAAATCAATGAAAACGTCAATAAATTCGACAATGAATTTGCAATCAATTATCGAATCCGGTGCGGACGAAGACAGCAAGGTTGCGTTCAGTTTCCGGTATTTCGTGAAATCGTGTTATTCGTCGCGATGAGATATACGTATATACCATCCCGAGAGGTTAGTGAGAACGAGGAATCCGTGCTTCGGCGTTTCTCGAGGATTTCCAGAATGGCCCAAGGGCAGGACAGCGCGCTCCTCGTTCGCCCTCTCCTTCTCATTCTCCTCGAGGTTTCTGCCGCTGGTCCCGCTCCCTGTACTGCGAAATTTCTCCGTCTCGCTCTCCATTCGCGCCGAACCAGCTCTCGAAGTGGCTACAGGGTGAGAGCGAGGATTAGCCCGTGGGGCATTGTAACGTCGTAAATACAGCCCTTACCCATCTCCGCCGCGGGCGCGCCGGGTATAACCAGCGGGAGCGGAGTTTCTACCGGAGAAACCGGGAACAACCGGCAGAAACCCTTGGTCGTCGAACGAACGCGGCGACCTTAGCACCGAGCAATCTCGAGGAGTCCGAGAGTTTCATCGGCTGCACGAGAGCTTTAACAAAATACCTCCGGATGAAGACGTCCACTTGCAACGCTCGATTATCATCTGCCGTGTTTATGCACTTTCCTCGACATACACATGTTCTTTTTTGCAAGTCTTAGATTCTTTTATTACTACAGGGTAATTCTTGGTGATAATCTGGAGGTTCAGCTGGAAATCGAACTAACCCGAAACAATCAATTTGCTAACTCAACCAATTGATTTCTAATCAACGAACAACGCTTGATCAAAAGACTAATTTTTTATCACGGAACAAACTTTTATCAAATAACTCATGATTTATCAAACAACCAATTCTTTATCGAACAACCAATTCTTTATCAAACTACCAATTCTTTATCAAACTACCAATTCTTTATCAAACTACCAATTCTTTATCAAACTACTAATTCTTTATCAAACTACCAATTCTTTATCAAACTACCAATTCTTTACCAAAAACGAATTCTTTATCAAACAACCAATTCTTTATCAAACAACTAATTCTTTACTAATCAACTAATTTTTGTTATCAGACAACTAATTCTTTACTAATCCACTAATTTTTGTTATCAGACAACTAATTCTTTATCAATCAACTAATTTTTTTTATCAAACAACTAATTCCTCGTCAATCAACTAGTTTATACTATCAAACAACTAATTTTTTTTCCCACCGAAATAAATCGCCCGTAGCGTCATGTTCAGCGGCATTGGTTGGTCCAACTATCACTATTTCCCCCACAAATAGCGAAAAAGAAGGTAACACATTACGTTTCCTTTGCCGAAAAAGGGTGCTCTCATGTTGCGAGCCTCGCGTACACATCCCTTTACAACCTCCACAATATACGAGAGGGTTAAAGATTAGGGAAAGCGAGTCACGGTGGCACTTTAGGCAACGCCGCACGAACGAAACCCGCCGCCTGTAGTCAATCCCGCCCGGCTCCCGTCTTCTTCCTCCCGCAGAAGTCTCCCCGTAGTTCCTCGATATTTTCGAGCCCCCTCGATATCCTCACCGAAAACTACACACACACACACACGCGCACGCACATCCACCCTCATATAATACCGCGCCCGCAGTTACGACGCTGCCGAGAAGAAGCCCAAGGGTGAGAGCGAGCTTGCGCCCGAAAACGGAAAGGGTTTCCCGGTGCTCTCGGCGAGACCGGAAGGGCTGCGGGGTTATAATGAAATATAGCTTCGCCTATCTCCTCGTCTCTCTTTCACTCGGTTAGTCGTCGAGTTACGCGCCGTGTATAAGACTGCATTAAGATTATAGCCAGGCGGGCACCGTTGCGTCTGAACGCCCGGCGCGAGAGAGTTTGTTAGCTCTCCGCTATCCCGGCTCAGGGGTTTTGTCGGCGCTGCCTACCTTGCAACGGCAGCCGCAGCTTCGCGAAAGAGGAAGCGAAATAAGAGGATGCCGAGCGGTGCGGGAAGAAAAGGGGTGAAGATGGAGAGTACGGTGAGGCTTGGCAAAAAGGGTGGTTGGGCGGTGGAGGATTGAGGCGGGGTGGGGGGGGGGGGGGGGGGGGGTGTATATTCATCCCTACAGTGTTTTAATCAAGCCGGATTTGCTGCGGCAAGCCTCGGCGCTGTACAACTTTCGTTTTAGCTCGTCGAGATCCGAGAGCTCTCACACGCTGCTTTCTTTGCTCCTCGAAGACGTTTTCGTCGCTCCCAGAAACGGTTCTGCGTGTATCTTACGAGGTGTCGGGCCTTATGTACTCGAATGTTCCCTCTGAAAGCTCCGGAAGGTTTCGCAGAGTCTGACGGTGATGGGGCGATGGAATTCGGCACGGGAGAGGATTTGCAGGTATTATTTATCTTGAAGGGAGGCGAGCGAATCGACTTTAGGCGAAAAAATGGGACGGGAGTTTGGTGAGAGTGAAGGTTTTTTTGAAAGTCATTTTGTAATGGGTATCAACTGGGGAGATGTGAAGAATATTGAATCGTTGGTATGTGGCGTCTCCAGTGGAAGTTTGTTTAAAATTAATCGGTGGCTGGAGGTCCGGGAATTAGGACAAGCCCTTACGTGCTCGAATACTTCTGCAAAAATCTCCGCAAGGTGTCGTAGACTCCAGCGGAACTCGAGCGGCGTAATAGGTACGGGCGAGGCTTAACAGGTATTCATTAATATCACGTAAAGACCCGAGCGAATTGAATTAGATGGAAAATTTGATAGGGTTTTAGTGACAGTGAAGGAATTTCAACTATTCACAAAAATAAAAAATAAATTATTGGTATCGAGACTTTGAAGATATGAAAAATCTTGAGTCGTCGGAAGTCCAGAAGGCAGTTAGTTGAAAATTAATCGGTGGTCGGAGGTGGAGGTATAAGGTCTTAGAGGGCAAGGACACTCGGAGGAATTCGTTTAATCTTGGCCACAGGCCCTCGGAGAAGGTAGGAAGGAAGGAAGGAAGGAACATACGGTGGACAATATGGCGGTCTGAGAAGCCCGAAGCGTTGCGGACCGGTCAGTATGCAATATGCCAAGGTTCAACTCTCGGTGCCTCTCCGCTCTCTTGCTCTCCGCCGAGCCGCCGCCACCTCCGCCAACCTACTCCCGCCATTCTCCGCGACTAACCTCCGAATCCTTGGGTTTGAGAATTTAATTACAGTATAGTGCCTACATTGTAGCCCCAGCCGGCCCGGAAATAAACTCCCCATTGTCGTTGGCACAAAGCTTCTATTTGTCGCACGGCGACGACGCGGACGAAGAGCGGCGAGCCGGGCCTTCGACACTCCGGAGAAACCATTCGGAAACGAACCGCCTCCCTCTACTCGTATCGCTTAGAAATTCGCAGACCAGTTGCGAAGTCACGATTGAAAATCGCTAATGAAATTTCAACGAAATTAATTAACGGTTCGTTAAAGAACAAAATCTGTTGCATCGATGGATCAGAAGTGATTCTGGAGTTCAGGCGATTGCGGGGTTAACTTTCGGCGCCTGTAATCGCCACGCTGTTTGGTAGATCGTTGTGGCACGTTGACGGACACCTTGGTGAGATCCTGTCGTTTCGATTTCACTACAAAGAAGCCAAAAAATATCTATTCTGGGCGGTGTGACGCGAGGATGAAGACATGTGTGCGAACAGTTGTGTGGTTCTCCGGAATTTAAGGTAGTCCTTGCGAATGGTGTTCATTTCGCATGAGTTTCAGAGAAATGAGAGAGAATTCCGAACACTTCTCGATGGTATTAAAACGTGAAAAAAATCAAGCATATTAAAGGTGCCGAAAAGGTTAATTTTTCATAACAGTAATTCCAAAATGTTATTAACAAACGGATGAATTGTTAAACAAATTTTCTGCAAATATAACTTTTTTTTTTATAATGATTCGTTCATTTTTCTGAGTACGAATGAATTTTTTCAGATTTTTGAATTCACTTCGAATTTCAAGTTCGGAGTTAAGAGCGATCTTAAGTTCGAATTGCCTTCTTCAAATTCGACCCTATGAGGTACGCGTTTTTTTTTTTTTGGAAATTTATTTTCGTCGTTTTTTCGAACTGTTCGAAGGTTATTTTGAGGGTTGGATGAGAGAAGTCTTGGATACGTGCGGGTTGCCTATCCTCTCGCCCATTATTTTTTTATTATGAACGGAAAGGGCTCGTTCGAGTTAAGTTATACCACCTCGAAGGTCTTCCTGCCTCTTATTCACCTTTCCTCCAACTCCCTTCGTTCGCCTTCTATCATATCCCGTGGAAAACTTCTCGCTCGATGTAATCAGCTCCAACCGCCCACCGCAACGTTTAATTATGAATTTTCGAGGCCGTGTTTACTACGGGACTTAACGCGAGGCACGGGAGAAGGAGTTACACCGAGCTCGGAGGAGAAGAGTGTACATCTCGAACCCTCTCGCCGGCTCGCTCTCTCGACTCTCTTATAACGGGCAAATCCGTATCTGCCGGTACCGAGTTCATGAATTATTGCTGGTTAATACAGTAATTAAGAAATGCACGAGAAGCTCGTAATAAAATACCAAAGTTAGGGCGGAAACGTAGGTACATTAGCGGCTTTATGGAAAATCATTCTTCGCGTCGTTCGATTAATGTTCAACATTAACGATTACGAGTATCGAAGTTTTTTGGTACTTAAAAATAAACCATCGGCGAGCGCGTCGCCCCTGCAGTGCTAACAATTTTTTTTTATTCTACTTCGTTATTTTGTAATTTTCAGAGTTTTAATCATCACAGGTACAAATTGCTTCTGCAATGAACACCTTGAAAAATGTATTACTCAAATGTGACAAATAAAAAAAAAATCTATTCGAAACTATCGATCATCCGGTCGCCCGAGACGATTCCGGTAGTCAAGAAGCCCATCGCAGTTTGCCGGCGGCCATCAAACGGCAAAGCCCCTTCGTCGCAGGTACAAATTCGTTCTGTAATAAACCCCCTTCAACGCCCATAAATATAACTCTCTCTATAACGCGTGCGCGCGTTCCTAAGCCCTTACACTAGCGTTTTGGACCGTTAAACGAGGCTCTCTACACTCGCCATCCATCCGCCAGTAATTATTCATCACTCTCGTCGTTAAAATCGTCGCCCGGCCCTTCAACGAGGATCCCGCTCGAGCCAGTTCGCCCGCGCCAAGACGTAACGCCAACTATCGTACCGCCCCGCCGTCCATCGTAAACCCTTCTTCGGCCTCGAAGAATGCCGAAACTTTCCGAAAAACCCCCCAGACCGACCATCGAAGTATCGAATCGAGAGCATCGACGAATAATCGACGAGACCAAAAAAAAAAGAAAAAAAAAATGAACTTACCTAAAGGGCCGAAGGGCCAGGAACAAAATGAGTAGCCGAGTAGTGAATTTTCGCTCGCATAGTCGAGAGAGAATCGCTACACGCTTAATCGAGCGTTTCCACTGTGTTAGAGTGAGCCGGGCAAACTTTTCGATGAAATCGCGCTCGACGCTCTAAACTTACCCCCCCCCCCCCCTCCCCCCTCCCCCTTTCAACCCCAACCCGCCCCTTTCCCTCCGGTTTCGAGACCAGCCAGGCAGTGAAATAAGCTGGAAGCAGCGCGGATGCATTATTTGATATGAGCTGAGTAAAAGTACCGGGGGTTGGGCAAGGGCGGGGGGGGGGGGGGGGAAGGTTGAGCTTTGGCTTCGGTCGAGCGTAGATCGAGCTTCGCCGTACGTATTATTCGTAAGAGGGTGGTTCGTGCGAGGGTGGTGTGTTGATGGTCTTGATAGTGTGTAGATCTATATATATGTGTATATATACATATGTATATATATATATATATGCATGTTTATACATATGTGTATATGTATAGATAGCATAAACGTATAGAATCCGTGGGGGTGGGCTTAATTGCCCGCGAGTTAATTAAACTGTAATTCAATCGTGCGAATTCGCCGATGTTTTATCGCGCAGCGGGCACGAGCTCGTGCATACCTCCTGTGTGCACCGGCGGTGAGTGCGCGAGTTTCAGTTTCGGCCGAAAAAGTAACGCCACCCTTCGCTCGATACTCTTCTGGCGCGGGTGAAATAAAAAATTCAAAAAAAAAATCTTCGATTTAGGTAAAATTTATGCGGTGAAAAAATAATCGTGTTGAGAAAAATCTAGAAATGTGGAGGGGGTTTTTTTTTTCAAGAAACTTGGTACGGGCCGAAGAAAAACGACGCTTCGGGGTCCCTCGGCTCGGCGCGGCCACCCCTTCTTGCTCTGATTGGATGAATATTAAATTCTGGTCACCGCGATCGCAAACACCCCCCCCCCCCCCTCCTCCCCCCTCCTCTACCAACCCCGACCGCCGAACCTCCTCGGTCTATATATAACGTTCGGTACTCTCGCGTCTTTGGCGAACCCTCGAGACCTCTCCCTGGGTACGATTGAAATATGTATCCGCCACAGTGACGAGGAGAAGTCAAACATCGAGAAACGTGAGTCCACCGAGAGGCTAACCTACGCGAAGCCCCTTGGAAACTCGACTTTTCGGAGCCGCGGACAAACACTGCGGAAAGTTACGTAGTCCGAATTCTTCAAATGAAAAAAATAGACTGAAAAAAATTTTAATTTTTTTTTTTTGCATATCGACATGTCGAGGACATTTTTGTCCGTTTTTCCGTTTTGGTTCTTTTTTTTTTGTGCCTCTTCCACCTCGATATAGTGCACAGTACAGATCGCATATTTTGTACATTTAACAAGAATTTCATGTCCACAAATGTTGACCATTTTTTTTCGTCAATTTTATAATTTTCTTTGTCGCTAAACCATAGCGTTAACGAAATTTTTTTCAAATTGAAATTCTTGTTATAATTTGAACAAGGAATATTTGTTAAATGTGCAAACTGGGTGATGAAGTTAGTGAAAAGAAAATGCAATTTATCCGTGTAAAATTTTGTTTGCGAGACTGAATGACCAAACGATGTGCTTGGGATATTTTAAGCCATCCTGGCTGGTCCTTTAGTTTCGGTGAAATTTGACGGAACCCGGCTGGCCCTTTCCCTCTCCGTCTCGGGGAAGGCAAGAAGGGGTGTTCTTCGGGACGCGGTGGTTTCTGCTGGTACGCTTAATTTCATGGATGGCGCTGCTGGTGTATGTAAGACATGCTCTGGCAGCGACCTTCTGTTACTCTCTCGGGCCAGCATACGAGCAAGAACAATCGAGCCTCGAGCGTGTGCAAAAGGGGTTGGCGAACGCTTGGACAGAGAAGGGTTCCTGCTGCTGCTGCTGCTGCTGCTCCTTCGAAGGGATAATTACAATAAGCAGGCCGACCTGGCTCGACCGCGCTCTGAGAAAGTCATTGGCGTAGCCTCAATCTCGTTTGTCTCTTAGGAATATCTTCCATGAGTCATCGCTGCCTCAGAAGAGTCTCCACTCAAAATAAAGTTTCCGAGTTTCTGGTATTGAGTTTCAACCTTCTGGTATTGAGTTTTAACTTTCTGGTATTGAGTTTCACGTTTCATATTTCAAGTTCCAAGATTCAGATTTCAAGTTTCAAATTCAGATTGCAAGTTTCAAGATTCAGATTTCAAGTTTCAAGATTCAAGATTCCAATTTCAAGTTTCAAGATTCAGATTGCAAGTTTCAAGATTCAGATTTCAAGTTTCAAGATTCAAGATTCTAATTTCAAGTTTCAAGTTTCAAGATTCAGATTGCAAGTTTCAAGATTCAGATTGCAAGTTTCAAGATTCAGATTTCAAGTTTGCGGTTGAAGTGTCAAGTTTCAAGTTACCTTTGTAAATATAATCTCTGCCTTTCGACAGGCAACTGGCCTTTGCACAAAAGAAAGTCAGATTTCACCTACTTTTCGTCGTCTCGCATTGCACAGTTTTGATTTGTGTACCGAAAACCTACTGCTGCAATTTTTTCGCAGCGTCCATTATTCGCCAGATTGTATCGAATAAAGAGGAAATACCGAGAAAGCGAGCAGAGAATTTCGAAATACATAATGTAAAAAAGAAATTGTCGAGCTGGAGAGAGAAAAGCGTGCGCGTAGCGTTGAGAGGGTGGATTTCCGTGGTTCTCTCGGCCCGTTCAATTGGGAACTGGCCGATGGGCGCCGCGGGTAATTTAATTTACATTATGCGCGCGGCCTGCGACTCCTCTCCTCCCCACCCGGCTACACTGTACAGTGTATGCCCAACGAATATACCCTGTTTCGTAAGCATCGGACCGAACTCGGTAACAAACCCGCGGTGGATTCGTTCGATCAAACTTAATTAGCGCCGAATTCCAGACATAATTAAATCCGACCGCGCGCCGCCGTGCCATGGAGTTTCGCGGATAGGAAGCGAGCCAACCCATCGGGATGCCACAGGAAGCTGTAGATGCTTCTGATACCGGTGCGTAGCTCCTCACCGTCCTCTGCTCTCTCTACCAGCGAGCGGTATGGAATGTAAAAAAAAGGACACAAAAAAAAACGCACGATAATAAACAAATTATAATCGAATATAGACGGGGGAGCGGCAGGGGAGGGGGGGGGGGGGGGGGTTGAGCACCGAATTTTGTGATTGGACCATGAAAAAAAAAAGTCCGGTTGAAGACGGCAACAACATTGATTCTCATAATTTCGTATCAGATTCGCTCCGCTTGATGATAAAGGTCGCCAATAAGCCGGGCATACGTTGAGGAGACATTCCGGGCGTGCCTGGTTGCAGCCCGACGTAGTTCGGAAGAGCGCGCCGGTGTGGATCGTAGGTTCTTAGAGCCAACCCTTTCGTTCCTCGGGGCTTGTAGACCTCGGTCCATTCAGGGGCCGCTGGCAACCCACCGGGATTCTCATTAATTATAAGAAAACATTGTAGGGTGATATCCTCGCGGCGAAGCTGTTTCGTCTCGGTATTTCAGTGGCGTACGCGCAGCCCCGAAGTCTCCTTCTTGACTCCGAATTCCAGCGAGCTAGAAAAGCTCGAAGCGTCACTCAGGGTTGCCTCTCGAGGAGGCAGTCGATGGGGGGTTGCTCATAGGGCAACTTTTCCCGGAACCTCCCGTGAATGATGCAGGCAAACCTTTGACGCGCTCCTCCGCGGCACATCTTGAGAACGTTCTCGCCCGTCTTATCCTAATAACAAGCGGCATTAATCACGGGTGCGCCACCATGCAATTACCGCGATGGCGTTGGCTTTTCGGGCATTAAACTGTGAGGGCCGCGTGTAGAGAGCACGCATCGGGTCGCAGTCAAAGGGCGCTCTGTGAAACACTACTCTCACTCGAGATCTCCTCGTCTACCCGGGTTACTTCGTTACTCTGCGGAAATAAAATCTGTGCAGACGTTACGAGGCACATATGTTCGCAGAAATATATTTACGGATGTAAGGTAAAGGACCCAGTTTATGACACTTCTACGCAGCTCTTTCACTTTAAGCGTGTAAAATCACATTCGGCGATGTACGAAGAACCTTCAAAAATATTGTCAAAGTGGAAGTCGACACAGCTGCTAAGCAAAAGAAAATAATAATATAGCTGAGTTGATAGAGAATGCCTCATATGCAACATACATGCACTTTTTTAAAAATAAAATAAAATAAAATAAAATAAAATAAAATAAAATAAAATAAAATAAAATAAAATAAAATAAAATAAAATAAAATAAAATAAAATAAACCAAAACAAAATAAAATAAAACAACGAAATTGGACTCAATCCTAGCCGGTATTATCCACCGACCGGTATTCGCCCGCTCTGACCTTTAAGAAAAATCAAATTTCAACTGTGAAAGAGGCAATCAGAGATTACGAAGCGCAAGTCCTTTCGCGCGAACTTTCCAGTATCCGCGAGTAGAAAGTTTTCGCTGTTTCCGTGTCCACGAATTCATCTTACGTCCTCCGAACTCTCCGTTTCTCCTTGGCAGGTTGCGAGCACGGCGAAAATGTAATACCGGATTCGGCCCGCACCGCCCTGACCGCTGCTCCCGCGCCAAAACGTCTCCCTGATCAATGAACGGCGCAGATGCTGTTTCGGACGCGGAATATTGTGTACCTAATCGGCGACCCTGTCACTCTGACCGCAGGAGAGAGTCGGGCGGACCCTCTGGGGGTCCGCAAGGACTGCGCGGCGTCCCGCCCGGCTGTGCGGACTTACGCCGATTTTCCCTTCGCCTCGCACTTGTCTCTCTCCTCTCACTCTCCGCACAGTCCTTCGGGAATATCGACCCATAAATCGAGACTTCGAGCCTCACCCCTTGTATCGCCGCGATATATAGCCCGACTATCGAAATCTTCGAATACCCCGTGATCCTATCGCGATTTGTGTCCACCTAGAGGGATGTAGGGTGAAAGTGGTGAATATGGCCCACCTCGATTAACACGTAAATCAATGATATATTATATCATATACATTATATATATATATCAATATTATATATATACATTATATATTGATTGATTATATGGACCGGGCCATATTCCCCACTTTTACCCTCCTGCAGTTCGAGCTCCCGAGCTTCGTTTTTTTCTTATCACCCATGTACGATTTCGATAAATTAAAACAGCTGCACAAAAAGGTTCGCTCGTTTGACAATTGTGGTGTCTCACAGTAATGTTAGACGCTCGAAATTCCCTACACAGAAAAAAAAATCATTGAATCAAGTAAAATTTGCTTGAGGGCTGCCAATGAAGGAAAAACGTTGTTTCAATTCTACTCTGAATTCGTACAATTTCATACCGGATTGAAACGATAACATGTCATCTTGACAGTCCTGACAATTTTCCAAATGTTTTTTGCTGCGTCCCGGAACGTGTTTGAAATTTTGCGATCGGGCCTGAAAGACCACCGATGGGTCCAGCTGAGCCAGAGGAATTGCCTTCCGGAGGCTGCGATTTTTACACCGTGAGCCGAACAGGCGCGGCGAGTCCAAAAATGCATTGGTCGCATCTCGTCGTGTCGATCGCGCCACAAACAACCCAAAAAATATCTATCTTCAGAAAAGTTGTACACCCAGAAAAATAATTTATTTGACGGTCACCGTTCATTTGGTTTAAGTAAGATATTTATTTGATTCAAATATTTTATTGAACCAAAGAAACAGTGGCCGTCAAATAAATTATTTTTCTGGGTGTATCGCAACGAAGACGGAGGAATGCCAAGAAAAAAAAAAGGTGTGCGGTCTTTCCGAGGGTTGATAGTTGGATTTTACGAAGCTTCGGTAAGGTCGTTGTCCGGACGGGACAGAACGAGGGTCAGATCGAGAGAGCGAGAGCGGGTGACGGAGATCGTGTCTGTCCTAGGAGGCTCCTCTACTCTTCCTCCGGAGCTCCGCGGCACGCGGGGAAATCCCCTCTTGTCAAGTTTAAACCCGGTACGTGACTAAGTTGCAAGCGGCCTGCTAAGATGTCCGCTAATTTATATGTTCGCGTTAACTTGGCGTTCTCGGGCAGGCCACCCGGTTTCACCCTTAGCGTCTCGCTTTCTCTCGCGCCTCTCGTCGTACGTAACCACCGAGTTCTCGCCACCCTGGCCGTGGGCGAGACGCGAAGCTTCTGCTAAGGGGAGGCCGCGCGGCTCGCATAAGTAATCGGCTACCCTATCGTGTATTATACTCGCTCCCCCCCCCCCCCCCCCCTTCCCCCCTTCCCGCCGCCCCCCCGCGGCAGATGCGGTGAAGATCCCTCGTGCGCGTCTTGTACTTTGGGGCTTGGTCGATGGATTTTGGAAAACGATTTTAACGCCGCGACGAACGACGACCAAACCGCAGCTCTTTGCTCCGAACAGCGGTTCGCACGTAGTTACCGTCAGAAAAATGATTCGTTTGATCGGTTTTGCGAATAAATATTTGTTTCGTTGAAATGTTGCGGATGGGGTGAATATGGACCACTCGGATTTGCATGTGTGTCAGTGATATGTGGATCTGGTGATATTAACCACCGTTACGGAATATATTTGTTTAACTCAAACGAATAATATTCATATTTATTTCATTGAAATGTTTTCATTAGGTATTTAATTGAAATTATTTCATTAGGTATAAGAAAATAACTGAATAAATATTAACTTCGGCATTATATCTCTTTTACTGCTACTACTAATATTAACATCGATTTCATTGAAATGTGGTAAACGTAGTGAATATGGACCACACAGACTAGTGTTACCAAAGATACGAACCTGGCTATACTCACCACCCTTACGCTGAATACTTAATTAACTCAATAAAATGATTATTGATTCGAGTCACTTTGCCCACTTCAATCCACACAAACATTGATTCGGAGGCAGTAAGATAAATAAATAAATTCTGATCCCTTGCCGTCGAAGCGGAAAAGTCTCTCAAATTCACAAACCTTTCGCACATCAAAATTCATTCCGTCTTCGTGTCACGGTCCTCGAAGTCGCCGTTCAAAATTCCCGGCGACCCCGCCCTCGAATAAATCAAAACTCCTCCCGTCCGAAAAATCGAGAATTTGATGACGACGACACGGCCGCTATCCGAGACAAAATTTATTTTTCCTCATCCTCGCGACCGTCCCGTCGATCTTCGGCTCGTTTGCTTCCGCGCATCTTCCCTTCGACCCCCCCCCCCCCCCCCGAAGAAGAAGAGTTCAGCGCTCGCAAAGGATACTGCGGCTGCAGTAATGGGTATAGGATGCTGCGGCCATCAGCAGGAAACTTCCGAGCTGATGCTCAGAAATCTTGGCTGGCACTAACGGTTTGGGCCAATAGTCTCGGTTCCCTTTCTACGGAATAACTTGGAGCTTTGCGTCGTAGTTTATCGCTCCCTTTCCGTCTCTCCCTTGTCCCGTCGAGCGGCCTCCCTCGCGGTCTCCCTCCGCATCTCGGGGGGCCCCGAAGAAGAAGCCCGAAGTAACAGCCAGAGGAAATAGGGTGAGAGGGTGGCCGCGGCTTCTCGGAGAATTCACGGGCTTGCCCACGAGATTTCGTCAAAGGAATCTGCGGGACTTCGGCTCGGTCGGGACTTTCGGGGAGCCCCGAAAACGTAGGCGCCGCTTTCCGCGCTTCCCTCGTATCAGCGAATCCTCGGGACGGAGGGGGACAGGTAAACCGAGAGTCTTCCGTTCCGTCCGCGAGATAAGGACGCGGGGAGAGGCTCTCGGGTCGGGTTTAAGTAGCCGGCCAGCGTCTTCGAAGAGGCTCGCGAGAGCTACGAAGTTTACGGTCAAACCGCGAGACTCTGGCGTGTACCGCGCGCGGGGCAGGGCCGGGAGATAGGGTTGGAAACCCCGAAGAGCGCCCCTCGCGTGCCGGACGGCACGCTCCGGCGTCTTCCGTCCCTTACGAATCGGTCACTCTCTTTGATGAGCAGAAGTCGCGAGCAACTTCCAGCCACTCCGCTGCGAACCTTTCACTAGCGTGATCTCGCCGCCGGGGACCGAAGATCACACGTTCTTGGAAGATGATTCGTGGAATTTGTGCTGATCGAGCCGCCGATGCTGGGTTTAACAAAAAATCAATTCTTTTTGTTTTTTCACTTCAACTCGAATCGAATTTTGAGACTTTAGTTTGAACCTACGGTAAGAAAAATTATTTACTTGACGGCCACTGTTTATTTGGTTTGAGTAAAATATTTATTTGATTTAAATAAATACTTATTTGATACAAATAATCATTTATTTGACTTAAATAAATATTTATTTCATTTAAATAAATATTTACTTAATTTAAGTAACTATTTACTTAATTTACATGAGTATATATTTATATATATAAAAAAGTCCATACTATGATTCTACGAGCAGCGTCTGAGAAACTTCTTCATGCCATCTTCCGCCGGTTCGGCATCCGGCCGAAGAGAAATCCCGAGACGCCGGAAGCGAAGGGAGCTCGTACGAGTTCGCAATGTAGACGGTAATAAGATGCCCCCTCGCGTTTTTTTCGAATACAAATTCATCATTACCGATGAATAATATGACCTATATGGAAGTGAATCGATAACCCCGTGCGCCATGTTTACGAAGCCCCACCCCTCCCCCCTGTATGTCGGATTCCACACATTCCCTCGCCTATCCGCATCAAAGCGACAGAAAAAAATAAATAACATTTTTTTTAAATTTATAAAAATGAGAAAATGAACAAGGCAGGTATTCGCTGTGAGTTGAAACTTTGGCAAAGGGATATCGTCCCGGATCTCCGGATGCTTCCGAGTGCGCCGACGAGATAGTACAAAGTTATTCGAGCGAGCGTGAGGGATGGATACAGGATAGATATCTCCGTTTTTCCATCCTCTTGGCGTAGCTGCAGCCGCCGCGAGAGGACGAGACTTCACGCAACTTGGACGAGAATACGTGATGTATTTATTGATGCCTGAGAGCCAAAAGGGCGCAACCCGGACGATGTTGCGTGGGGTTGCGCCCTTTTGGTTCTCAGCGGACTGCATGTACGTATGTGTACATATCGTAGTCTCGAAGGCGAGCAATCACTTAGGCAAATATTCGTGTGCGGGCAAGAGAGAGATTGTCTCCTTCGGTCCTGAGGCTGGGCATGCATGTGGCATGATTTCTGTGGATATGTGGGCGGAAAGCCCCGGTCGCTCGC
This sequence comes from Amblyteles armatorius, assembly GCA_933228735.2. Taxonomy (NCBI): domain Eukaryota; kingdom Metazoa; phylum Arthropoda; class Insecta; order Hymenoptera; family Ichneumonidae; genus Amblyteles; species Amblyteles armatorius. The sequence goes on along the minus strand of OW121694.1, from coordinate 11,452,643 downwards.
TGTCAGCCCCGATCGCATTCCTGCCTTCCATCGAGGACATAGGGGTTCCTAATTGAAGGGTGCGCGCCCAGTGTGAAGCGCGCGATCGGTAGGAAGGTGGGAACACCTCCGAATCGACGTTTAAACAACAAAAACAGTCGTAGGGGACACGCTGGGCGGATGCCGGTTACCTAAGGGAGAAACTGGGATACCAGCTCTAAAGTGAAGTTCGACGAACAATCTTGGATGGGGGACACAGAAACTTCGGACGTTGACCAGCAAGTGGTTCACCGACCGTCATTGACGCCAGATTTTGCTGTCTTATTGTAAAGTGCGAAGTGCAATACCGCTCCTTCTCTCACACTCCAGGCTCCGTCACGTGACTTTCACTTCGCCTCAAAGGTAGCGAAATTTGCTGAAAATTTCATTTTTGAAAAATGTACTCTTTTTATTATCGCAGGCAAATAATTTTGTTGGTTCGTTACCTGTTCTGGTTGTAAAACTTCAGTTTTCCGGTTATATTTTTTTAAAAAGCAGTGCGTTGCGGGCATAATGGGTGGGAAGGTGGGAACACCTCCGAATCGACGTTTGAACGATAAAAAAGTATCGTGCCGGATAACTTAACGGAATCGAAGTTTCGAAAAATATCACACAGTCCAAAAATTCACTTCTTTCACTCTTCCACACAAATAATTTATTTGGCTCGTTAGTGTTTTGTTTGAAAAGCTTTCTTCAGAATGCATAAAACGTTTCGGTCACATTTCAAAAAAGCAGTCCGTTAAGGCCACGATGGGTGGGCAGGTGGGAACACCTCTGAATAGGAGATCAAGCAACAAAAACCGTGGGCGGACGACGGTCACCTAACTGAGAACTTGGCTAACCGAGCTGTGAAGCGAAGTTCAGCGAACAATCTTAGATAGTTACATAGAAACTTCGGACGTCGACCAGCAAGTACTTACACGGGCCGTCATTGTTACACCGGCAGTTGAACCTCTATAAAAAAAAAAAAAATCGTCACGAATCAACACGGAATGTTTTCGTCACAGTCCCGGACCTCTTCTTTCCGGTGCACATCGGACATTTTCCCAGTCGACGTTTTCGAAGTCCGGATCTAATCGCGCGAAACAGTGACCCTTATCAGAAAACCATAAAGACCCGCTGCCGGCTTCGGACCAGCTTCGGAAGACCGAGACCCCGAAGGATACGGACGGCTGCTGCCCCTCGCGGGGCCGGCAAGGACCTGGGCGCGTGTCGGAGCTCTCGCACGGATACAAGCTTCCTTGTACTACATCGCGATTTCTCACTCCGCGTCACGCGTCGATATAAATCATGGACCCCGGTCGTTCGTGTGTACCAAGAAAGAAAGTGAGCGGGCGAAGGTGGGGATAAATATATATCCGCAGGGGTTTTGCGCGCTGCCGCGGAGGGGCCGCTTCTTCTCCCATCCAGATTGCAGGAAGTCCGTGGTGGATGTGCTCGGACAGTTCGTGGAGGGTCTCTCCGCTCGCCGGCTCGCACAGCCTCGACGAAGCGAAGATCAGTACATTACAGATAAAGCGGGAGACCCCTCTCACGGACTCCTTCCATTTCGTTTTTTTTAAGCCCATAAATTTCGTCCGACCGGTATAAAGAAGAGAGGAAAGAGAAGTGTTTGCCGAACTGGTTCCTTCCTAACTCAATTGCTCCGCGGTACGAGGAGAGCCGGGCGAAGAGCCGCGGCGGCCGCCGGTGATCTATGGTGGTGCGCCTGGCACGAAATCACGATTTCGCTCCTCCGCAACGGATTTCACGGATTTCTTCCTTGCCGACCCATCGGACGACGGTCCGATCGTCGCGGACGCGAGCTTTCGCGAAGATCTCGCCGAGGTCCGGAATTCTTAGTCGGGCGGATAAAAGTAAAACTGCTGTTTTGACTCGGTCTTCGGAAAGTTCAATCGAGCGGAGAAAATCTCCGAGGTTTAATCGGCTCGATGCGAGGAGACGGGGAGACGCTCAATGATCTTAATTAATATTCTTTTTTTTTTCTTTTTTTTTTTCTTCTTTTTCTCGGAGCGAGGTCCGACCGCACGAAGGGGGTCGGCAGCGAGAGGACGAAAGCGTATTAACCGGCTCGATTGAAAGGCACCCCGTGGCAGCGGTAACGTCCGCCGTTATCTCCGACGTCGCTGGAGATTAGTTTATTTAATATCTGACCTCTGCACCGTGTGATTTAGTGCTCTGTTGCTTTTTCATCATTTTTTTATTCTATATGTAAAAAACAAAATTTAAGAAGTTTGAACGTCATTCCTACCATCATTTACTTATTATTAATTATAGTTATGTATTCATTATGATCAACGGGAAAAACCCTCTTACAATTCTTTAATGTTATAAGACTTTCCTATAACATGTTCTTTATGTTCTGTTCTTTATGTTTAATGCTTAATGTTATAGTCAGTCAATTTTAAATATTACATTTTCAATGCTTCTTTTATGATGATATAAGAAAAATATTTCTTGCACGCACCAAGAGAATGATCTCGGAAAAGTTACCGATCCATGTGGTAAATGTCTCAAGGTGAAGTGAAAGTCACGTGACGGGGCTATGAGTGTGTGAGAGATAGTTGCAATTTTTAAATTAACTTTATTCGATGGTGCTAATTTTTTTTTAGAAAAAGATTAATTCGGCCCGATGCGTGAATTTGCTTTTTCCTCAAAAAAATTAACACCCTTGAGAAAAGTTAATTACCGACCGCGATATTTCACTTCCCCTTAAGTTTAATACGAACGTTTGCCAGAATGTCGCTGTAGTTCCCATGCGAAAGTCCTTTCGGTTTTTCACCAGATTTATGGTAATTTCTATCAGATCCCTCCCCCGGTCCGTACATTTATTTTTTAACGCGAGTACAGAGAAAACGAATTATTACGGTGAATCATTGTTGAAGCATTAATTTCTTTTCATCGCAAAGAGCCGTAAAAAGTTTGGTAGAACGTTGCCCAACGTGATCCAGGATGTCGGAAAACTTTCGACGATTCTCCGGGTCTCCGGTCGCTACCCACCTGGACTAATTCCCGATTATTTTGCGTCGCGCGCCGCGGTCGACCGGAGGTTCGGTGAGCGAAAGCCTCGCGAGAAAACGTATCACCGTTACACAGTATTTCGTTCGCTTTCTCAACGGCAAAGGACGAAATAATAATCCTCTTAAAGGAACGGCGAGCGTCCGGGTCGACGATTTCCCCGGGCTGGTCGGGTAGGTGAAAAGAAAAGACAAAAACCCACCCCTCACCGTAGGTCAGGGGGTTACGTCGGTGCGACCGCTTTCCAGTCGAAAAACGCCTGCCTCGGATGCCGTCGTTACCCCCGGCAAAACGATCTAATGACTGGGAATCCTCTTTATGGTTTACAAGAAGTTTGACCCTTCGAGCCCCGCGCGCCGAGGGCTCCTCAAGCCCCTGCCCTCGCCCCCGCCCTCGCTTCTTTTTGCCCCGTTCCACCAGACACCGAGGGCTGGAGGGGTCCTCGGTTTCGCGACATCGGGGGATTAGAACCCGAAAAAAAGATTCGCCGGAACGGCCGAGAGCAAGGAAGACCGGGCTGTGGTCCCTTCTTTTCTCTTTCGGAACTCTTGTATTTCGGTCGTTTTTTTTTTTTTTTTTTTTTTTTTTTCGGAAGCTATAAATCGTTCGAGGATAGAAGGCGAGAGTGCAGAGCTAGAACGCCACGTCGAGGTGGCCAAAGACAAAAGAGAAGCGTCAAGCCGGGGACTTGTCTTGTATAAGGTATTTAAGTCTCGCGAGCGAGAGGAATCTCCGCGGAGATTACGACGAAAATATTGTCGACCCTCGGGCTGGGCTCGCGCTCGGCTCCCAAGGGTAGATTTCATCGTCGCGGCTGTCGGGGAGAGCGCGCTTGGCTAAACAGCGCCCGCGATTGTTTTTTTTTTAAATTCTTTCATTATCAGTTTCGAGCTCCAAAATCACTTTTTCATCTCCTTCGGAAATATGTTTTTGCCGGCACGTGATTCATTACAGAATTCTCGGGTTTGCAGAGGGTTGTGATTGTTAAGTTTTTAAATTCGTCGTCTTGTGATTATTCTTGCTACGTACATCTTTTTTTTTAACAACTATTTGATTCAAATTCACATTGTTCGAATTTTCGACAATTAATAATTGTTGACGAATTATAATTGTTATTCCGGGAATAATATTTTACTTTTGAGAATATGTTTGAAATATTGAAATTGCGTTGTTACGTCGATTTCTACGTTTTTTCTCCTATGTTTTAAACAAAAGTTGATCATGTCTTCATCAAATACAACATTTTAGAAAATTATTAAGATATCAAGGTATCAAGATACTAAGTTATCAATATGCTAAGATATCAATATACTAAGACATCAATATACTAAGATATCAATATACTAAGATATCAATATACTAAGATATCAATATACTAAGATATCAATATACTAAGATATCAATATACTAAGATGTCAAGATACTAAGATATCAAGATACTGAGATATCAAGATACTATGATTTCAAGATACTAAGATATCAAGACACTAAGATATTAAGATACTAAGACGTCGAGATATTAAGATGTCAGGATGTTAAGATATCAAGATATCAAGACATTAAGACATTTCCGAAAAGTAATTTAATTCTGACAAGACCTCTTCCGCTACATCCAAGGAATAAAAATCCACCACGCTAATGTCCCATGCCCCGCCATTATTATCTTCCGCCTGCATGATGAAATATCATTGAGTTTCTCGCGAGTGCGGCGACACCGGTCTCCCGTACGTCGTCGAGTCGCGCAGTCGAGGACAGGCTAATGTTACCCGTGAGACAGAAGTCTACGGAAGTATTATATCCCTTTGCACGGCGAAATGTACGGAAGGGTATGATGGTATAGGTATGAAAACGGGGCTTCGGAACGAGTTAAGAGAAATATGCACGAGTTTGTTCCAACGCAGACACATGCCTTCACCCCCTCCCCGCGTCCCCCTTTTCGTCGTGCATACACGTAGCACGTGAGACTGAAGCGGAGAAGAAGAACGAACGACCGAACGAACGAACGAAGAAGTTGTACGAGGATGAGAAGGAAGAGAGCCAGTCGCGGGCCTTCCATTTCCATCAGACATAATTGCATGTCTGAAAGCGGATCCAGAACAGGCAGGCAAGCAGTCAGGTTGGTAGGCAGGCAGGCATCCAGCCAACCGGGCACGGGGTTGAAGGTAACTCGATAGCTAATTACCTTCCGGCGGTGGCGGGCCCGCGTTACCTGCCTTCCAACCTCCACTCGCCGTACATGCACGCGCACACATATATGTTTACAACGGAAAATACATCCTCGGCATATCCGAGGAAGAGCGATTGAAGGATGACGTACGAGTGTTTCTTTCCGGCGACGGGATAAAAATCTTTTTTTTTTTAGTATGCTTGATGTGTTTTTTTTTCTTCAAAGAAGATCACGGCTATGCGCTAAACAATTTTTATAGTATTTTTTTTTACTTGTCATACATACAATCTAAAAATAAATTGTGAATTTAATATTTCAGAGCTGGAAATGAGCTTACATTACTTACATTAATTGAACATTAATGCACTTTTTTTTTAGTATTAAAACACCCGATATTAAAATTAGACATTTTTTGCCTGATATTTATAAAAGTGTTAATTAAAAAGCAACATTTTACTGTGAAATTGCAACGCACATGTGTTTGAAATTTTAGAAACGGTTTATGTAAAGAAGCTTCCAATACCGTTCATTAATAAAAAAAAAAAAATTACAGTGTACATACACACGTACATATATATGTTTGCAACGGAAATTACATCCTTGGCATATCGGAGGGAGAGCGATTGAAGGATGACGTACGAGTGTTTCTTGTCGGCGATGGGATAAAAATGATTTTTTTTTTATATGCACGAGCTTGATGTGTTTTTGTCTGCAAAGAAGATCACAGCTGTGGGCTAAACAATTATTATTATATATATATATTTTTTACTAGAAGCGAGAGGGTTGGAACTGAGGGGCGAGTTTCCTCATCTTGGATGCAAGACGAGAGACGGCGAACCGACCCTTCCTTCTCTATTCTATCGGCAAAGATCGCAAGCTGCTGACACATGTGTCGCCACAAGGCAGCCATCAAGCCCGCGAGGCATAGACCGATGGCCGAAAAGTTTGGACGGTGACGAAGAGCGATTTGCGTTTGATTCCACGTTAAGGCATCGTGCGGTTCTTACCCTACTTAAACACATTCCTCTCCCCCATCGGCGCTCAGATCGATAATCGTCTATCGAAATTCCTCGACACTGGGGAGGCGAGAGCCCCCTTAATTATAATTTCTTCGTTCGTTCGCCTCGAGAGGACGTTGAATCAATGAAAATGTATTAAACTGGTAGGAAAAAAAAAAAATTATGCGTTTATGATAATTTTATTATATTTAAACAATTATGCTCTTCATGGCAATTATCGCTCCAGGCAAAGAATTTTTCGTGCCGAAAAGGCCAGAGCGACAAAAGCTCCGGCGAGAGCTTTCGCGCTCTGTGCTCGGCCGGTATCGAAAACTGTAATGGATTTTTATTACACTCGGTGCGAAAATTCCGGTTTTACGTACGCTTCGCGTGCGAAAAAACCTCATTTTCACACCTTGTGAAGTAGAATTTTGTACGATGCTCCTAGGAAAAACTTTTTCTGAGCTCATGCGATTGCAGCACTTGTCAGAGAAAGTTTTATCGCAGTAGTATCGTAAATTACTATTACTAAACTCATGCATGAAAAGTGCTACTTTTCGTGCGTGCCGAGAGTGGCGTAAGTGGCGCTTTATAGCCAAGTGTTCTCTAAATACTCGGTGCATGCGCACACCGCGCCGGTTTTACTTTACGCACCCTTCGAGTACTTTACGCACGCTTCGAGTACTTTACGCACGCTTCTCGTATTTTGTGCTCGCTTCTTGTACTTTGCGCTCGCTTTTCGTATTTTGTGCTCGCTTCTTGTACTTTGCGCTCGCTTTTCGTATTTTGTGCTCGCTGGCTGTACAGCGTCACAATGACTAGCACAACGATTCAACATCGGGTACGATTTTTCTTTTGGTTGGCCGTGGTCGGCACCCCTAAAAAAAATCTCGTTACAGTTTTCATTACCGACTGCGGTAATTCGCTTCATCGTTACCATTAGATTCTTCGAGGTTCGATGACCGTGAATTTGTAATTATTCGTGCCAATGAAATACGCTTTATTTCACCCTGGGAAGTCGTATCGACAAATTTCGTCCCGGCGAGATATGTGATGGAGATTCTTGAAGCCGTGTTTTGTCGGTTGTAGAGTCGAAAGAGACGCGAAGGCGAAATAATCCCTTGGGAGAGGGAGATCGGTGAGCGGGCAAGGGCCGAGAATGATTTGTGAATATGCAAGCTCCAAGGGAATAATATATATAGAATATGCGCCAGGGGAGGGAGTTCCAGCTTGGCCAGTGGAAAAGGACTCACCCGTGCTCGAGACACCCGGAAAAAGGGGAGTGGATAACGGTCAAGATAGCCTCGGCTCCCTGACTGCCTAAAACACGGAAAATATTCGAGTGGACAGCTGCGAATTTATCGTCCGCGACAGACCCTAAATTTTCCATTATATATACATAAATATATTATATCGGAATTCTCCGGCGGACAAAAATACATACATCTATTTTTACGAGTAGATTCTTCGGAGCCCTGTAGATGGTATTTTTTTTCTTATCATACATTCATCTTTTTTTTATCAACGATTCGATAGCCATGTGGAATTTTCGCTAATTGTTGCAGTCGTAAAATATTTTCTTCTTGTTTTCTTACCCTTTGGGCGGTTTTTTTTCTCTCTTCGTTTTCTCAAGCCGGGAGTGGTCGTTATCGCTCACCAAGGTGTTGAGGCCGCGTGGCTTTTCGGATATCTCGAAGCGGCGGCTCTCGGTTGTGTAATAAAGCCGGTAAGAATACATTCGGCCGGGGCAGGCCGATCGTAAAATGATAATTACCGCAGCAGTAAAGCTAAGTGATATTGAACTTGATGCTCGAACCAACTTCCAAGGGCTTCGGGGGATGTAAAAACGAAGCCCGTGGAACGCACTCTCCATCGCTCTCCGGGGTGTTTCGAAGGGAGTTTTATAAAAATTATATCATACGAACTGGCGAATTGACTGAAGAAAAAAAAGTCGTAAAATGTGGATAAAATTCATACGCGTGTAGTCGTCGAGCTTATCGTACACGCGCATATTAAATCTATCGCGAGTCTGCGGTAGACCAGTTTTTTTTACCCAAGAGAATGTATTGAATGCAAAAAAAAATTATGTGACTTCAATGTACCGAACTGGAATTTTTTATGGAAAAACTGGTAAATTAATTTTTTTTTATGTACAATTGTGAAGGAAATTGAATATACTTTTTCATTGGAATTACAGTAAATGATTAAAAATAAAGTATTCCCAATGTTTCTAATACTCTCAACATTTCTTTCTTCTTATACCAGTTTTTGAAAAATTTAATCTACCAGTCTTGCGTAAAAATTCTCTGGAAAAAACGAATGTAAATTTAATGCACCGGACTGGACGTTTTTATGCAAAAACTGATACTTTAAATTTTGAGTACAATCGCGGTGAAAATTTATTATACTCTTTCATTGAAATTAAAGTGAATTATTAAAATGAAAGAACTTTTATAGAAAAATAAAGTATTTCCAATATTTTGAATACATTGAATATTAATATTTCATCAAAATTCTACATGAACTTTAACATACCAGTTTTTGCCTAAAAACTTTCAGTCCGGTACATTAAATTTCACACGATTTTTTTTTTGGGCAGTACGACAATCTGTTTGAGTGCATCGAGTGTTCGGAAGGTTTGATTCTCGGAGCGGAGAGGGCAAGCCTCACGGATTAAAATCTCGCGGGTGTGTCTATAATCTACTTTGCATTTGCACCAACCCTTTCTAAGCGCCGCTGGCTAATACGGTAATGCATCGGAATCCCTTCAGCGAGGCGAACAGCCGCGAGTCGTCGGTGGTCTCGCCCGGACCGTAGTTTCCGGCTAGTCGTAAAGCTGGTTTAAGTAATTCCCGATAGGGCGGAAAGCTGCCGTAGACTACCACTACCGACCGTAGTCCGAAGCTCTTCGGGTAGGCACATATATATATACCTCCCAGATGGTATGTGAAGCGCGAGAACGAATGAGAGACGAAGGGATGAAGCTCGCACGTGCAGCTTCATCGAATAACCGAAAAATCCGTTCGAATCTACCTGCGGAAGCAAAAGTTCACAAACTACTTCTTCCTACGACATGCACGTAAAACCACGCGTTCCGTTCCTGTGAAGTGTGCGCAGAAAGGCACTTTTTCGCATCGCGTGCGGAAAAAATACTGCTCGCACTGTCTCGTACTTTACGCACGGTTCTCTTACTTTACGCACGCTTCTCGTACTTTAGGCACTGTACTTACTATGTTCACACTCGTTGCGAACTTCTTTTCTACGCCCTTGCCATACAAATAACTATAACGATTTTCATCGATATAAAAAACCACATTCACCTTGAAAGATGCAAAATTTAAAAAAAATTAAAAATTTCGCCAAAAATGGCAAGGCCTCGGCGACGGGAAGTTTCGATGCAACTTCGATGTGCGTCAAAGCTCATTACAAACTCGCTGATTAATGCAGCAAAATTTTCGTTGGCTCGGTGCCTCGCGCACTCGAAATGATATCGATTTCTATAATTCTCCCTTTAATTTGATTATTCGGACGTTTCGCCGAGTTGACGGGCCGGAACTCCTAATTCCATCTGCATCCAACCGGCTCTGCGCTATCGGGCTAAACCGAAAGTCAGAGGGGCGTATCTCCAGTTTGCAAGCGGGTCAGATACGACCTCGCGGTTCTGGTCGGACCGTATATCGATGGATTGCTATTTCCATCATTTTCAAAGTTTTCGACGTCGCTGCGGCCTCGAGCCGCGGTGGATGGGTGGGCCTGTGTGTGTGGGTGACTTTGTGATGGAGGAGGATTCGGTGGGTGATGCGAACGTTCCATCTCCGGCCGCGGACCAGTTATCGGCCAGGTCCTGTTTGACCAAACATATAGCTTGGTTCTACAGATGAGGCATTCATTGTCAACTCAGCAATTTTTTTTTCGACCCTCAGATCTGTCCCATAATTGGCCACATTTTAGTATCACTTGAAAGTAGCCTTTATACATTTTTTTCTGATTTTTTTTTATCCATCCATTCAGGCAGATGCGTTTTTATTTCAAATTCGCATTTCTTGAAAGGGATACGTCGAAAAAAAGTGTGACGACAAAAAAGTTATTTTTATCAATCAAGTATTTAATGCTATGTGTGTTGTATTTTTGTTGGCATTGCAAAAGCTGTTTTGAGTAGAAAGGAATGAAAATTTCGACGATCGACGCTCCCAATTTTTTAGGGTATTCGGCGGTGTGTCAAGATTCTACCAAAAAAATTTACAAAATCGAACTCGCCGTAGTTGCTAAGCAAAAAAAAAAAAAAAAATTATACAATATTTTTATTGCAATTATCTTTTTCATCCAATGCGATACCTTCAATTTTACTGTTATTTTTTTAGGGTAGTTGGTGATGTAGGAAAAATCTACAAAAATAAAAATAAGAAAAATGGCAATGTGCAGATCTGGGGTCGGCAGAAAAAAGTGGTTCCATTGACAGAAAATGCCTCAGATTCGGATCGACTCGTGGCTGATCGCTGGTTTCCGGCCAGCGACTGGGAGGTTTACCTTTTAGGGAAAAATAGAGACAACGTCCATAGGGCTGGCTCGGCCCTCGAGACTCTTAGCATATCGATAGCCGGCGTCTGCTTCGTTCCTGGCTTTATCCCATTTCCCGCCTCGCGTTCTCGTTCGCTGTCTCTGGCCCTCGCGAGGGCTCGATACATTACGTAATGTGACAGCCCGTGTGGCGTACGTCGTGACCCCGCGGATACGTGACTGAGAGGCTCTCCTCTCTCCGTCCGTACCTCCGATATTTCTGATTCCCATGCGAGAATAATGTAACGGAACCGACGTACGGTTTTCATCCTCGACCACACGGAATGGATGGATGTTTACTGTCGAGGAAAAAAAAAAAAAAAAAATCGGCAACGATCGATCGGCGTCCGGCGATCGGACGAACCTCCGGGAATATAACCGAAGAATGGAAGGAATATTTATCACTATTGGGAATTGAAAAGTCTCCCGGTGGTCTTTCGCTTTCGAAATAATGCCAAAACTCCTCGAGAAATTTATCATTTTTTTTGTTTTGTTTTTTTTTCTTATCGGTCTGTTTTTCTTTGTCTTGTGTTTCTCGACAATTATTTATTCAGAGTCAGAGGCGCGTGTTATTCTCTCGGACAAGTTTCGCACGGAGTTTGGACAGGGGCATTAGAGACACTTTGGAGGAGGAAATAAATGAGAGAGAGAGAGAGATGAGAAGGCGAGAGCATAAAACTTGCCACTTAAAACACTCTTGCGCGGCTATATTGTACCTTACACACGAGTGTGCGGGAAAGAGCGGCGCGAAACGGAAACCCGGGGCTGAATGGACCATTGGAGATTCGTAATCGGTCGGTGAAACGATGCAGAAATCGTCACTGATCAACGGGTAACGGAAATATGACTCAGTATTTATTTCCCTTTTAAAGACGCAAAGTGCGCATAGTTTCTTCTGTGACAAATCCAAAATTGCTCAACAAACTTTCACATACTTTGTAAACAAAATTTTAAATTTAATTTACCGAAATGGAAGTTTTTATGCCAAAACTGGTACATTAAATTTAATGTAAAATTGTGTAAAAATTATAAATAAATAATTTCAAAAGAGAAGATGGGTCCGTTTTGCCCCGTGGTTTATTATAAAACAAGTAGGAAATTACCACTAATCAACGAATAACGGAAATGTGACTCAGTAATTTTTTTCCCGTTTTAAAGACGCAAAGTGTGCATAAGCTTCATTCTATAAAAATTCCAAAATATGAACAAAGCGTCTTTTTTTTACCTAAAAAAACGGTAAGACTTGCAAACAGGAAAGATGAGTCTGTTTTGCCGCGTCGATTATTACAAAACAAATCACAAATGGCCCCTGATCAACAAATAGCGGAAATTTAACTTAATTACTTTTGTCCCCCTTCAACAACGCAAAATGCGCATAGTTTCCTGTATGAAAAATCCAAAATCGTTCAACAAACTCTCTCACAGACTAAGCTATGCGCAGATTACACTGCATCTTTATTTCTACATAAAAAAAATATATAAATCTCATCGCAAACGGAGTAGATCGGTCCGTTTTGCCCCCGCGTTCCGTTTTGCCCCGCCACCCGTCGTGTCTCTCGCGACGCGGCTGAGAAAAGTCGACGAGAGCACTCCGCCGATGGAGATGCCTTTTGTTCACTTCTTAATGCCCAAAAGCCTTTTTTTCCGAATCGCACCGAAACGTCAAAGGAATCGCGGAGAGATATTTTTCATCAGTGTCTCGCCGCAAAGAGACGAGCCGCGAAAAGTAGGCAAAAAGTATCGGAGACGGCGGAAACCCACTGTCGCGGGAACGACAGTTGTTCTTTTTTCGGTCCCTCTCTTGTAGACGGGGAGGGAAAATAACCAACGAGGATATCGTCAGAAGATAATCGAGTTTCCAGCTAGTTCTGGACCTTCCGCCGCTCCGGCTCCGCGACTCGAATTATCAGCTGGGAAGCATCGGAGTGGCCACGCGTCCCGTCGAAAAGGTCCCCCAAGAGCACGAGGGCAGGTCGAATCGTCCCTCGGGTTCGACTACTTACAATTAGCCTAGAGCTCCGCCAAGGCGGTGACGATAGTCCGACGGACGGATCTCGTTTACGCGAGACACATCTAATAAACGAATGCGAGTAGTTCATTAATCGATTATCGCGTCGAGTTTCTTTCCGGGGAAAAGCGAAAGCCGATTTTGCTCCCTCGTAGAGGAAGCTTTTATGGTGAAAAAAAAATGTCCGAGATTTTTATGAAAACGTGTTCAGAATATTCCAAAACATCGAAAAATCACATTCAGAAAAAAATATCCGCATGTATGTGTGTGTGTGAATCGCTATAATTCGAGAACGCCTCGACCGATCAAGCTGAAATTTTACACACAGCGTATGTGGTTAATAGACAATGTTTCTACAAAATTTCATAACAAAATGTTCATTTGTTTTTTTTGTATGCCATTTTTTATTTCTTCGAAAATGTCCCTACGCACTCTAGCTCCGACAATCTTTCAGTTATCTGGCTAAAAACACGTACACAGATGGATTATGATCGCCCGAAGATCCCATAAAAATTCCGAGACAATCGATCTAACGGTTTAAATTTTGTGTCATTTTGGATTTTTCAAATGTCTTGAAAAATTAGTACTGTACTTTAGACGCAATTTTCCTCATTGAATATTCATTTGTGTATAAAAATAAGTGGTAGATTCGTGATCAGCGTGGAAAGAGACATGGAATACCGTTCTGGAGCGACGATTAACGAAAAAAAGTTTTTCACCCATTTTTTTTAGCCAATATTGCAAAAATGAGTAATTTAGCGTATTTTTTTTCTGGGTCGGAGAAAGCGATAGAGACCTTTTCTTCTCCGCAGTTTCTTTCCTCCCTTTCAGTCCGGGGAATAATTAAAATTGCAAATTCGAGTTAACCAGCACAGCAGCCCCGTCGAGGCTCGCGCTTCTCTCTTTCGAGCCCTCATCGTCGTCGTTATTCTCGTCATCCGCGGAAAAGCGAAAGGGCCATTTGCGATACAAACAAAATTTGTTTATATTTTCTTGGATTTTTTTTTACTCGTTCGGAAACGAATACCGGGGACGGCGCTGGGTGGGGTCGAGGAGGCTGATGGAGAAAAAGCTGTTCACGATTCTCGGTTCATTAGCTATTGTAATCCGTGGCACGGTCTACCGAATGCCTCTCTCGATTCTCTCGGAATCTCTGCTAATGAAGATAATGACGTTTGGGCATTTTACCGAGGCCAAACAGAGAAGACTCAAAGACTCGATCGTTAATTCGATAATGTCGAGTTTGCGGAATGAGAGTGGAAGAGCGAGAATAAAAGAGAAAGTGTCTCACCGAAGAATCGCTGGAGCTTTCACCAGAGCTACTTTCTTCGCTTCTCTTAATTTATTTAACGTCTACGTATATTTTTTTGAATATCGATCCGCATCGGGGCGACCGATTGTCCGAAAGTCCGCTTTCTCGCACTCTCATTCACATTTTTTTTTCCTATCTCGATTTGCGAATAAAAAATCGTTTCGCCGACTTAGATCGTGCGATCCAAAAATCGGAAATAACCCGTAGAATATTTTAGAATTTTGTAACTACTTGAAAATGTCGTGATACTCCTTTAAGAAATGTTATAATTTTTCATTGAAAAAATTAACTCGACGGAAATAAAAGGCGATCTTTTCTAACCGTTTGCTTAGTCGTGTTTGCCGGTTGAACAAAGTCATTTCGCGTGCGATCTTAAAATCAACAATAAATCGTCAAAATTTTTTGAATTTTTTTAACTACTTCTTAAATAATCCTCGATACTTCGTAGAAAAAATATTGAATACTTCTTAGAAAAAGGAACTCGATGAAAATGAAAGGCGTTAATTTTTAACCGTTTGCCTAGGCGTGGTTGTCGAGCAAACAAATTCGTTCCACGAGTGAGTGGTAAATACAGCTTTAATAATACAATATTTGCCGGCAAAGTCTCCGCAGCGCGTTCACCAAGCCTCCTTATAATTCTCGTTGAACTTTTCGGTAATTACAGTAGTTTTACTACCGCTCCCGCCCCCCCCCCTCCCCGTAAGCCCGTTAACTATTCAAATTGTATTTAAATTGTTGCCCAGTTTCTCGTTCACTTGGTGCTTTTTCCCACGTCATCAACAGCAGCAGCGGCGAGTAGTTTCTACCACTTTGGTCAGACGAAATTAAGTAGTTACGGACCGTAACAGTGCGTACACGTTCCCCCCTCCCTCCCCCGGATAATTCGCTCCGATAACCGAACAGAGTCTGATCTCGAGCGACCCCTCGAGTTATAAAAGCCCGGATAGCCGCTAGGCAAGTTTTAACTTCCTCTCGATGTGTTTGACCCACCCAAAAAAAAAAAAAAAAAAAAACAGATGGAACGATCACAAGGTGTTCTCGTAGGGAGCGATTTGACCGGTACACGATCTCTGCGAGGTGCGCGCAAATCGGAGACCCGGATGAGAGCTTGCACGGAGAGTGTGCGGACGCATAGCCCGGGGAGGCGAAATGAAGCATTCCTTTACGAGGGCCCTTACTGCTCGTAAACTCGACTTTATGATGATAATTACAGGCCGGCTGTAGTAAATTTGGTTTGGCGGAGAGCGCGAGGGAGGAGACGGACGGTGCTTTTGCCGGCCGCGAACGACCCCTAGACGACGTAACGTCAAAATCGCAGGGGTACGAGGTTACTACTTTGCTCTTATATGACGCTAAATGTCGCGTACGTGAGGGCGCGGAAGAGGTTTCACGGAGTTTCTCGGAAGCTGGGGTAAACATGAAATTCTCATCGGAATTTTCGCCAATTTTCTTCCCTACGACGCGGTTTCGATTTTATCTCAGAATTGTAAAAGAATTTTTTTTTTTGGTTTTTCTTTTGCGTCGACAATTAACTATTTATGTTGTAACCATACTGAAAGATGTTTCACGGAGTTTTTCGAGAGCTCAGGTAAACGCAAAATTCTCATCGGAATTTTTGACAATTTTCTTACCTACGAGGTAATTTCAATTATATCACGAAATTATAGAAAACAATTTTTTTTAATTTTGGTTTCGACAATTAAAATTTAATATTACAAACATAGATTCCTCTGTGAGGAAGACAAAGTCTCAGGTGAACGAGATAAATACTTGGCTCTTATATGACGCTAAATGTCGCGTACGTGAGGGCGCGGAAGAAGTTTCACGGAGTTTCTCAGATGCTAAGATAAACACGAAGGTCTCATCGAAATGTTTCCCAATTTTCTTAGCTACGAGGTAATTCCAATTACATCTCAAAATGATAGAAAAACATTTCTGTTTGGCTTTTTGGCTTCGACAATAAAAATGTTATACTATAAGACGCTCATAGCTATAGTTTTGACTTCCGCATGTCGGATGCCTCCATGCGGGAGTAAAAATCGGTCAACGAACTTTCTCATGGACAAAACTATGCCCAAAACGGTACACAAGGTACAACGGCCGGGTTTCCGCCTCTGTCCCAGTTACGGCCCTTAATCGCAATTTATACGAATAATAAATACAGCATACGATAAATGCATACGAAATTGACGGCATGTTAAAGAGCGGTTTACTCTTGATTAATGCCGCGATACATTCAGTTTTTGTAAAATGTTCTCTTCAACAATTGAAGATGGCGGAAACTGGGCCGTTTACCTTAGTTAGGCAGCCATGTTTTTTTTTCTTCTTGAGATTAGATGTTTCCGAGTCGAATTTCGAGGTGCCGCAGAATTTACGACTCCTCGCTTCATATATTCCCGCGAACTTGCTCGAGAGCCATTCGTCCCTGGAACGTCTGATTAGTCCTTCGTATAATAACGAAGCACTTTGGACCTTGAGGACTTCCGGTTCTCGTCTCTTCGCCTCTCCTCCGGTGGATTTCTCGATTATGGCAACCGTGCAATCAAGCGAATCATGAAGTCGTTACGAAATCCACTGGCACTCCCGACCCCCCCGGTGGTCCTCGTTTCTCGCAATAAGGGATTATGCGTTTTCGAGGATCGAACTGGCCGAAAGGGGGCTTCGTTTTCCCCGAAGTACCCTAAGGAGACTGACTATAGCTTCCCGACGATGCACTCGCCTTTCCCGTAGCTCTCAGACTCGGCGAGTGGAATAGTCGCTGGATAGAGTCGTTTCGCCAAACTCTCAGCTCGGAGAGCTTCTTTTCGAGCTAGCTAAAGGGTTGCGTCGTACGAAATCGGTAGAAATAAATGTCGCCAAAAAAAGGTTTAGTACCGCGATTCGATGCTATTGGCATTGTTCGGGAACGCTCGAAAGACCGAGTTGATTCTTACTACCCGCAAATTGGTGCTCGAAATCACATGTATGTATGTATAGGGAAGAGCGGGGGAAGACGGAATCGTGGGGCAAAATGGACCCGCGTCCTCCATTCCAGATGAGACTTTTTTAAAGGATTGCGTCGTACGAAATTAATAGAAATAAATATTGCAAACATTTTTTTTTTTAAATCAATGAACAGTATTGGAAGCTCTTTACATAAACCGTTTCTGAAATTTCAAACACATGTGCGTTGCAATTTTACAGTAAAATTTGTATTTTTCATAAACATTTGTGTAAATTTCAAGCAAAAGATTTGTTATTTTAATATCTGGTATTTTTATTTTACAAGCAAAGTACATTAATGTTTAATTAATATGAGTAATGTTAGCAAATTTCAAGTTCCAGTGCATTAAAATTACAATTTATTTTTACACCGTAGAAATAAATATTGCCAAAAAATTTTATCGTTTAAAAAAAGGTTTAGTACCGCTATTCGGTGTTATCGGCATTATTCGAGAAAGCTCAAGAGACCGAGTTGATTTTTATTACCCGCAAATTGGTGCTCCAAGTCATCCTGTTGTCCGACGCTCTATTATGTATGTGTAGGGAAGAACGGGGCAAGACGGAATCGTGGGGCGAAACGGAGTCCTCCATCCGAGATGAGACCTTTTTTGTCCCCCGAAATTTCTTTAAAAATAGTCCGTTTTGCCCCGCTCTCCCCCCGCGCGCACATTTTACCCGCAAGATCGTTTCGCGGATCGTTAAATTCATTCCGTCGTTACGATTCATCGATCCGCGTTAAAAAAAAAAGTAAAAACTTCACGACCCGGAATTGTTCAGGGAGTAACTTTATAACCATTGTAATTCGATTCTACATTATTATCGGGGCTTTTCGGTTTTCTTGCTGGCGATGTGTAAAGATCGCGTTTTAATCGACATCTCAATTATTATTCATCGAGTTTCGGGGGGGCGCGGGGGGAGGGGAGGGGGATAATATTAACGTGTTTTCGGGACACACTCTCGGAATCCCCTTAATAATTGCGAATGTGTGTTCTGCGAGCAGTTACGCTCGGTAAAACTTATTTAGGGAGTAGTAAATAGTGTTTACACGACGTTTAATGCGCGTACGACTCCGTGGCTACCTTAACGAGCGCGTTCCACGGCCGGACCGCCTAGGAATGATCTGGCGGTTCTATTGTAGAAACGATCGTTAAAGAGCAGTCGCTTGTCGGATCGTACGGGCGATAATCACAGCTTTGGGCACGCACTGGAATTTAGCCGATTCTACACACAGGCGCAAAATTACAAAGCAAGTATTTTAAAAAAATGTAATTTATCCGTTACTTCGTTCGTACAAAAACGTCACAAAATCGTTCGCCAAACTTTGCCATGAAGGAAGCAATTCACAAGGCAACAAAAAATGAGGAACTCATCTGCAAATTACGTTGCGACTATTGTGTAAATAATTTATATAACATTTCTTTCACAAAAAGAGGAAAAAAATTTATGCATATATGATATGTTAACTCTTACATCGTTCGTCGAAAAAATGTTACAACATTATTCGGTAAACTTTCAGGTAACGAAAGCGATTCACAAAGCGGTAACAAATGAGGAACCCATCTGCAAATTTCGTTGCAACTTTCCTGTAAATAATCGTTTTAAACATTTCCTCCGTGAAAAAAAAAATCTTAACATATTCCCACTAAAAAAATGTGCTTTTTATAACGAGCCTAAATATCGCGTGAGTTCGAAATCGGCACGTAGCGAAAGTTTGTCGAAGGGGGTCAGAGGCAATGTTTTAGTTGAGAGGAGAAGCGCGCGGTCAGACCGCCGCCTCGTGCCCTGCTAGTTAATTTGTCAATATTGCTAATCATCCGAGTCTCCGATAATCAAATAAATCGAGCAAGTTCCAGCTGCAGGGTGGGCACACTATCCGGTGGAAGCCGGGGGAGGTCCGGGATGCCGGAATCAACTTAACTGTTGACCTCTCGTCGTGTCCCTCTTGAGGCACAACCTTAGCCAAGGGTTCGCGCAATTCTCGACTTCGAATTTGTCACCAACTTCGGCACTGCTGTATATATACGTTTATATGTACACTGTATAGCATATCTAGAATTCTATACACGGGATTTACCTCGATGCCGCAAGGTGTTTACGCTCTCTTGGCCTCCCTCTGCTTCCCCGTAAAGGAAGCTTCGTTCAAATTAAAGAAAAAAAAAAGATTAAATGGTTTCGGGAATTTATATGCAAACCTATTCAGAATTTGATTTTTAAAAAACTAAAAAAATCACGTGCAGAAGAAATTTCTGGTGGATGTGTATGTGTGTGTGACAAAATGCCGTTAAGGGGTTAAATGTCGCAATTTTTGAGCGCTCGGGATGAAACTTTGCACCCTTGTCGAGTTGCCGGGTTCAAAAGTTATGAAATTTAATTGCACATAACGGAAAGGTAGTGTATTAAAAAAATATTGAAGGAAAAAAAATGTATATATCTATATCACCGACGTTTAGCCGAAACTACGACCGGATTGTCCTTTCTTAATCAACATCAATACAGAATGAAAACAAAAGTGACTAAGGATCGAATTTTAAGACGTCGACGAATTTTAAGCGATCTTAAGTTCAAGCCAACGTCTTAAAATTCGACTCCAAGAAGGCACCCAAGTTTCGCCTCAACCGAGTGCAGAGGTTAAACGCACATTTTCTTTCAATCTTCCAACTTCCCTTAATTAAGTTCGTTGACAGCTCAATAACATCCAAAGTCGGAGATCTTCGTCGGCGGCGATGTGTCGTACCATATGCCGAGTATATTTCCGCCGAGACCCTCTCGCTGTAACCAAATAACTGTGGGGAGGGATGATCTCCCGCGAGAAAGTCTCGGGATTCCTGGCGGCGACGTTATTATAATTCGAAGGGAGGAAAATTTGAATTAGAAGATGTGGAGCAGAGTCTGTGACTGGCGCCCACTCATTCGTCATACCTATAGATGTTATATTATTATTATTATTATCATTGCACAACGAGAATAAGAGAAGCGGGAGGGCGCGAGGGGTGAGGAGGGACACTCGCGATCCCGTCACGTGCTGGAAAGTCGTGACGCTCCCTTATACGCTTCTCGTCGTATCGAGCTGCATCAGGTAGAAGGGTAGTATTTGTAATTCCGATTAGACCTCGTCCTTTCCTCTCGTACCCGACTGCTATCCACTTCGCTTCGGAAATACTACGCCGGGAAACCCGTACGTATGTACATTCACTATAGCAACTTAACTTTTCCCGAAGAAACTTACACGATGGCGGGTGCCCGGGGTGGAGTGGGGGGCGGGGGGGGGGGGGGGGGGGGGGGGGGTTGCTGGTTGCAAGCCCTCTCGTGTGTGAGGCTCTGCTCTGTGTGCAGCCTGTGCACTTTTGGCTTCGCTCTGACGGCACTCGACGTAGCCCGAGCTGCGACGACGACTTCCACTTATAGCATGGTGCGAGATGGCGGGGCAATATGGCATGAAAAAAATTTATATTGTTAAGGGTTGAGCGCACTGATCATAAAGTACAGTTTAATCGACTGAGATTCGGGCGGGGGCGTTCGGATAAATATTTTGTTGGTCGAACAAAATATTTTAATGACTAAAAAATATTTTTGTCAAATCACGAAATAAATTGTTGAACCAACCGATTTTTTTAGCTGCACCAATGAAATATTTGGTTGAACGTCCCTGCTCGAATCTTAGTTGATTCAACAGTACTTTTTTATCGTTTAGATAAAAAATTCTTATGCAGTAGTTTAGAAAAATTGGATCGTTCTTAATATTGTGACGAAAAAGGGCAGAACGTCCCCCGAACTGCGACGATGACTTCGACTTACAATATGATGCAAGAACGCGATATAGCACGAAAAAAAAAATCGTTGTCTGCGCATTTACAAAAAATGTTGGATGCCACTAGTTTCGACAAATCAGATAGTTCTCACCATTGCGATGCACCAAAGCTCAGAACGTCTTTCTCTCGCCTGCGTCTTCCGCCTTCCCAAAACAGTTGTTTTTTTCGCCTATTCGACGAATCGGGTTGACCAGAAACGAATTCCTCGTAGATTTTTATGACTACGAAAATGTTGACCCTCGGTCTCGTATTGCCCCACCCTCTCGGGAGAGGTCGCGGCCGGAGCCGGGGAGGGCAAAGATAGGTGGAGAGGACGGACAGACGGACTCGGTCTCATTCTCCAGAGACTCTGGAAAGGGAACTCGTGTGTGACCGGGATATATCCGGTGGAAGCGGCGTCTATCCCGGTGTCCTCGTACGAGTATCACCGACGAGCACACTGGCGGGTTCCGCTGCTTTTGCTACCGCTACTTGCGCGTCGGCGGGGAGAGAGAGGCTGGGCACCGGTATACCTGACGCGAAGACGTACGGCTCTCTCATGAATAGCATTGCGATAAATTCGATTAAAACTTCCGTCCCGGCCCGGTGACTCCGCGCTACGAGCTTCGAGCCCGCTCCTCCAGCCTCCTCGCCACCCCCCCCCCCCCCTCGCCTCCCCCCTCGGGCATAATATCTTGGTCTTTCTCCCTCAGACTGGGCTCAACGTTTCTGTCTCGTTTCCGCGTTCCAGCCTTACCGATCCTGTGGAATACCGTATTTCTCCAACGTTTCTCGAGAAAACCGACACATGTCTCATGGTCTGGCAAGCGGACGGTCAGGCTGCACGGGGTTCAGGCGGTAACATCGATTTCTACCGGTGAGGCTTAATCGCGCAGGTTCGAAAATTGAAGAAAAGAATGAAAATCGACGCTCGGGAATTGGATAGCTTTCTGAGAAAGTTCATGAAGGGAGAACTCGAATTGTGCTCTTTTTGGTCCTGGCTCGGATTCTCTCGGACGGAGGTTTTTAGAGAAAACCGAGACGTGTCTCGTGGTCTAGCAGCAGTCGGTCGGGCTGAACTGTTCGGGCGGTAACATCGATTTCTCCCGGCGAGGCTTAATCGCGCCGGTTCGAAAATTGAAGAAAAAAAATGGAAATCGAGACTCGAGAATTCGAAAGCATTCTGAGAAAGTTTATGAAGGGAGAATTCGAATTGTGCTCTCTTCGATTCTGGCTCGGATTGTCTCAGACCAAGGTTTCTGGAGAAAACTTACACATGTTTCATGGTCTAGAAGCAGTCGGTCAGGCTGAACTGTTCATGCAGTAACATCAATTTTATCCGGTGAGGTTTAATCCCACCGGGTTGAAAATTGAAAACTGAAAAGCTTTCCGAAAAGGTTCATCGATGGAGAACCGGAAGTGTCTTTTTTCGATGTCTCAGCAAGTAAAAAAAAAAAGGTAAATTGATAAGCGCCAACGTCGTTGTTTTCAGGTGTTAAGAAACTACCCGAAAGAAGGCAACGAGAGTTTCCCCGGTAAAAAGTCTGCCGGTAAGTGAAGGGTTAATTGCCGTTTCCCTCGTGTCTATTCTCTCGTGTCTCGTTCATAACTCATTTCCACCCCGCCGAGGTAGAAAATAGTGAGGGGAGGACACGAAAAAAAAAAAAAAAAACGAGTAGTGCTCGTCACGGTGTAGCAGGAGAGGCCGAAGTTTCGGACTTGCCGGGGCTCCGCTGAGCGAGGGAGGAAAAGGTGCGAAAGACTCCGTTCCCGAAGAGCCAGGTTAGGCGAGGTACGCGGAGAAAAGGAGGACGGAGCAAAACGCGAGCGAAAAGTGAGGACGAACGACGAGCCCGATGGTTCGTGGCACATACTTGAGAAAGTTTCGGCGCGGCCCGACGCGGAAGACCCGCGGGGTGCGAGGAGGAACCCCGGCGAAACGTGGGAGGATGGCGACGGAGCGGGGAGCGGGGCGGGCGACGACGTAACTGAGTGCGAAACAGTTTGAAGTGGTTGCTAAATGTTGCGGAAAATAATGACTGATGGTCGTTGTAGGAGCGAGCCGAACACTGCGTGTGTCTTATCGTCGGAGGTGGCAGCCTCTCATCGCGACTCTTCGCCCTCCCCGGTCCATTGTTCCGTCGTTTATTATTCTTCCAGTTTACCTCCCAATCGCCGAGCGCATCTCGAAGAGTTGGCGCAACTTCGTCCAATTTCTTCGGCTTTCAATAAAAACAACGGGACGAACAAAGGGTAGGAAAAAAAAAAAAAAAGAAAGAAAATGAGGAAGATTCTCGAGAAATCGTCAGAAGCCATCGCGCGAACCTTTCACCGATTGCGGAACACCTGGAGTGGTCGTGAAGGTATGAGTTGTGGAGAAGCTCGTCCGATTCACGAGGGTTCACCTCGGGAACAGAAGTTCGAAAGGGAAGCGCGATTCCCTGTTTCCCCGAGCATTGTACGACAACAGCAAGCCGTACGAGCCTGCCCTTCTCCATTATTGTTGTCCCGACCGATATATCATCCCCACCAGTGAGGACGAACAAACTTCGACCGATAATTTCCCGAGGAGCCGCAAAACCCCAAATGGTCCTGACGCGTCCCGAATATTTCCGTCCCGTAATCCGAAGGCACGCCTAAGCATGCGGGGAGAGGGCGCGGGGCAAAACGGACTGTTCGCTGCTGACCCTGATGCGAACGTCATACGAGTCTCGGTGCTGGCGCAGCGTCGGCCAGCGTTCGCCCAACGTCAGTCCCCAGAATCAAAGAATGCGGTGTAGATCAATTCTTGTTGGGAAATCATAACTGGAGTCGCATTAAATGTTCAGAAAATATCTACGCTCTGATAATACAGTATACCGAAAATTGCATACCTTCGAAGGAACCTTCTTACCACCTTTCACCTTTTGTGTGTTTGGAAGGAAAGTCCGTGAAGCAGCTGTTGGTGTCCAAATGTTTTATTACTGAATTGGTTGTACTATTGGGAAAAGCGGTGTGCGGTGTCTGGCGAACGAGTGTCTTATTGCTAAATCGGTGTATTAACGGGAAAAGCGATGTACGACTATTCTCAGGGTGCGTCTCGAGGCCAACCCTTCAGCCAATCAACATTTTTATAATGTAAAAATGTGTATAATGTGTTATTTTTTAAAGTAAATGCCAACCAACGAGAATGCGTGATACAAACTCTCGAACACCACTTTACCTCCCTCCTAAAGAAGGGAGTCAAAAGTTCGAGGGTTTGCACATTAATACTTTGTCGTAATTCAACGACTCAACTCCAACTCGTGAAGTTTGACTAGGTCAAGAACTCTTCTTGATCACTGATTCGAACGAGCACATCACAACGATCCATAGTGAATTATCCTTCTGTACAAACATTGTAACAATCGACAGTTTGTCTTTCATCTCATCCAATCATATAATGCGCTCAGAGAACATGTCAAAATTCCATTAGAAATTAATTTACCCATCTTTCCGGATATAAAGTCGACGTACGAAAAGGTATAAATGTGACTTACAATCCCAGCAAGCCTTTCTCAAAGCTCAAAATCTGCTCCCGCATCGGTTAACCCGAACAGTCGGCCAGTACTGGCCTGGTCATTCCCACCATGAAATTCTCGTGGGACCCAAGAAAAAAGAACTCTCCTCTCGACTGGAGGTCGCTGGTCCGTGTTGCCCCGCTCCACGCCCCACCCCTGCCAATCAACGGAACACAAGAGATCCACAGCCTTGCATTCGCAATCAGAAAAAAAATACCTCCACCGTTTCCGTTTCGTTCGCCAAGCTCGGAAACACGGCTCGCTACCTTTCATCTCCAACGTTTCTCATCCAAGGGGGGGTCCAACCGGGAGGTGGTGATTCGAGGCGAAAGGAAGCCAGCGGAAGGGTAGAAGCAGAGCAAAGGTAATACCAGCTCCGGAGCTCCCCCCCCCCCCCCCCCCTCTCTCAAGGGTTCCTCCGAAAGCCGGCTAGAGGAGCGCTCTATATATCGAGGTCAGCGAGTTTTTCCCCTGCGCGTAGCGAGTTGCGCGCCGGTGGAAATGGGGGTTACGTGGCTCGGTTTCGGTGCGCGTACGTACACGCGAGCGGACAGTTGTATCCCGAGAGGAAAACGCTCGGATGGTGGGCGTCGGCGTGGTAGCCGTTGCGCCGGGTCGGCGTTCGAACGAGCGTACCCGCCGATTGGGCTCTCCTCGTGGCGCCAGCAACGCCCCGGACCCGCCAAAACACCGCGAGATGCGTGGGCGTCAGATACGCCTCCGCTCGGAATCTTCTTCTTCCTATTTTTTTTTTTGGGTTTCTTTTTTTTCAACGCAAACTCCCGTGTACCTTTCATCCGGCCCTCTGCCCGGATACGTATGTACGGCATGCATCGTACAGCTCGTACATGGCGCGGATCGAGGTTCTGCCCCTCGTTCACGCTCGGAATAACGAGCGCACCGAGGCGCGCTCGGGAGCTTCCCCGGTCGAGGCGAGTCTCGTACGAAGTCGAAACGTTCCCGAGGAAATTATCGACGGACGGAGAGGCGTCCGGAAGCGGAGAATGAGAGAGCGTGCGTTCTTTCATCGGCGTTTCATCGGGCGAAAGAAGCTCGCCCGGAGAGCTTCGCATCCGCGTCCAGGCCCGCCCGGTCGCGCACCGTTGAAATCTCCGGACCGTGCCGGATGGAGGTTCGGAGGGTGGCGCGAGAATTTTAGGGATGAAAATTTGAAAGCGTCCGACGGGATCAACGGGAAACCGGCCCAAAATCCGGAGCTCGTAAACGCCGGCGGGTTGATGATTCGTTTGCCAATCACTTACGTTACCCGGGACGCGTTCCGTCGCCGTCGAGTTGCCAGAGAGGATGCCCGCTTCCACCCTCCGCGGAGGCTCCGCGGCCTTCGGACGGGCTCCCCACGTGTGTATTCAGCTCGGGAGCATAAAACCGAATGGGTGCAAGTTTAACCGATAAAGTCGAGCCGGAAAGGCCATTCCCGGGTCATCGCGGAAGTAGCGAACTCCTGCGCGTTGCACGGGCAAAAGTTTCTCTTCCGGCGAAGATGCTCCCTCGTCCGGGCCCTGCCCGAGCTTTTAACTAATCATCGGCTGCATTAATCCGTGTAAACTGTCGATGCAACGGCATCATCGTCGTACAAGCTTGAGGGTAAGGACCGGAGCGGAGGTGGGACGAGGAGGAGGCTGGCGTTATCGAGAAGGGAATTATCTCCCGCAGGGCGGAGGACCTTCCGGAGTTAACCTCATTCACCGAAAACCCTTTGCTTCTTTCCTGATCTAATTACACCCGGCGAGGCCCTCGCAGTCCCTCGGAGTAACGGGCCCTTGATCCGCACACTCCGAGCTGTATTCGCAGCTGGCGGAGCGTCGGCGGATGCTCCGAGAGCAAAGGGGCTACTTTGTCTTCCCCCCCCCCCCCCCCCCCCCCCCTCCCCCCGCCTCTCGCCCCTTCCGAGAGGTCCGCACTGGCTTCGGTATCTTAACGAAGGTCCGCGAGACGATATCGCGAGGTCCTCCTCGACGGAGCTTCGAGTCCCCCTCTAATGATCCCCGTGGGAGGGTGCGCGAGATTCCGGATTAATCGACGTCACGGCAACTCGCCCCCGGGATGGTTTCGCTCCCGATCTGGAAACCGCTTCAAATACGGCGCATAGAGAGGCCAAAGGATGCGACGAGGCGGGCTACAAAGCTTCGGGGAAGTTTGGATAAAATTATCGAACTAATCGATTGGTTTTTCGGCCGTCTGTCGGCGATTTGGATTCTCGGGTGGGTTTTTGGTGAAGGAGGAGATGTTGTGGGGAGGATTCAGTTTTGCGTTGCTAGTCGCGCTCTATCGAATCTTCAGGCAGGCGAGACTTTTTGGGGAGAAAATGACGTTAGCTTCAGTTTTTGTTCAGCGGCGTCGAAGTTCACTCTCGGGAATACGTGTGCATTTTTTCGAAATTTGTCGTCATCATCTTCCTGTTATTCGAACCGGTCTGATCTGGAGTGTGGAAATTGACGAGTAGATACGGATTTGGCGATTTGGATTATTCGGTGGGTTTTCATGAGAGGACAGGAAATGGTAGGGGAAATTTACCGTTTGTGTTCCGAGTCGCGGTCGGCTAAACCCTCAGGTGATCGAGACTTTTTGCCGAGGGAAAATGAAAAATGAAAAAATTGAAGCTACCTTAGCTTTAATTCTTCAATTTTTTTTACGGCATCGAATAGATTACACTTTCGGGTATCCGTGTGAATTTTTTCACAATTTTTTCTAATGATTTTGCTGTGATACGAACCGGCCCTTCCTGGAGTGTCGAAATCGACAAGTGGATACGACTTTGGCGATCGGACGGTCGACCTGCCATTCCCACAAATTCGCGTAACTCTGTAAACTCGTAACCCTCGTCCCCGAGTACGAAATTATGCAAAAGAAACGTCGGGCCGATGCGTCGCTCGAGTGTGTCACGTCGAACGACCGGCCCGAAGTATCCGGTTTTCCTACGAACGTCATTACAGCCACAGCTTCCCGAAGGCTTTAATTTTCCAGTGTTGAACTCCAGCTTTCCCCGACAATTCCAACCTTTTCGAGCCGCGCACTCTAGTCTAGTCTGGCCTCCGTATGTTCAGCAACTCGTGACGACCCTCAACAATTTCATGTGCGAACTCGCTGAGGACTTTCGGTGACGAGACTAACGACTCCGCCGTGAATTCTCTTCAGTCTCGTCGACAAATTTTGCCGTCTCAACTACTCCATTTAGGAAAAAAAAAAATGGATCCGACAGTCGAAGATCGCAGAAGCATCGAACAAATCGTTTTATAACCGCATCTTGCGGCGCGACCATCAATTTTATCATCGCTTCCTCACCCATTCGAAAAGATTCCGCACAGTAAAAGTTCGGGCTGGCCGGACGTTCGAGCTTCTCTGGCCAGTGGAACGAGCGGATTTCGGACGACGGCATAAAGACAGAAGTCGAGGAAGAGCACCCGGTGGAAATAGAGAATAAAAATAGGAGGAGCACGGAGGGAGGATCGGTGTGTGTGGAATGGGAGAATGTTCTCTTCTTCCACGCTCTTCACCGTATTGCAACGATAGCGTGGCT
Organism: Amblyteles armatorius; assembly: GCA_933228735.2. Taxonomy (NCBI): domain Eukaryota; kingdom Metazoa; phylum Arthropoda; class Insecta; order Hymenoptera; family Ichneumonidae; genus Amblyteles; species Amblyteles armatorius. The sequence continues at coordinate 11,424,718 of OW121694.1, read as the reverse complement.
CGTACATGGGAACAGAGGGGACGCAACCTCATGGCTGATCGAAGTTTGTTTGTTCCACTTGGCGTCGGAACGATAAGGAATTATATCTCTCTCCGGCTCCTTCGTTTCTCTTACCCTCCGCCAGCGGATACTTTACTGTTGCGGACTCAGCGAAAAAATTCAACCTTATCTATCTTCTCCGCAGTCCCCTCATAGACGCGTCGTTAAATTTTACTTTCGGACCTTTCAACTGATTCGCTTTTCATCAAGTAATTATTTAAATCAAACGAATTTTGTTCCTTTCCTTGGACCTTTGGATCTGACGAAAAGCGAATCAGTTGAAAGATCCCAAAGTAAAATTTAACGACGCGTCCCTAATTAGCCCTGAAAGACCACCTATGAGTCTGATGGAATACCGAGCATTTGGTTTCCGAAGCTTGTAATTTTTAAATCATCCACCACATCGGCACGGCGCCTCATGAGTCATGTTGGGCACATCGCCGCGTATCGACTTCACTACAAAGAAGCTCGTAAACGTTCGTTCCAAGCGTGGCCGTACCCCGACGAAAACGGGAGTGCGAGATGCGTCTGCGGTCTTCCGGGTCTGCAAATTAGCTCGAACGAAACAAATCTTTTTACCAGTGAATCCCTTCGCTTCCGATAAAAGTTTCTCCTCCGCTCCGTCGGCCTTCGACCCTTTACTTTCAGCGGGCGACACACATCGTAACGAGCTTAGAGCGAATTAAGGTTCCTTCCTCGGTGGGGTTGTTTAACTCGAAACTCCGAGCGTATCAACCCTCTGTCACTATTAGCTTCGCTTCCTACGTACCCCCGAGCCAGTGTGGCGCAGAGCCGGCGACGAGCGTGTGTTGCACTCGACGCTGGATGAGTTAAAAGACGAGCGAACCGAGCTTGAGTGCCTTGCCGTGTCCGACCTGCGGTCGCACTCTCCGGCAGTTCCTTGCCTCGCCCTCTCCGTCTCCAGGCTTGGACCTTTGGCCCCGCGCCTCCTCCTCCGCTCCGTCGTTCGACGACAATTAGCGACTGCTGCTGGGAGTCTCGGTCAGCAACCCTTTATCCCTGAACGGTAAGGTCGTGGCGAGCCCTTTGGCCCGAGGCAATCCAAGAGCTCTTTCGCTGCCTCAGAAAGTTGTATAGATTTTTTTTTTTTTTTTTTAAATATTAAAACCCTTACACGATCCTAAGTGGAGTACGCAGCACGTAGGTCATTTTTATTCCCGGAAGGAAAAAGGGTATTCGGGATGTATCTTAGGATCGAGGCGCGGTGCAGATGTGAATCACTGGTACGGAAAGTCCTCCAGTACGCTCATACGGAGCACGCGGTGCTCCATCCGTATCGACGGCTTTCCCGGCACATCGACGAGGGAGACCCGAAACCGACTGGAATCCAAAAGCGTTGCATCGGAGGTTGCACGGCGGGGTTCGGGGTCGTGAAACGAGGGTAAACACGCCGGATTCGGTCGGTTCCTTCGGGCTCTTCCCGGTGCGTTTGTTTCACGGTCGCTTCGGCTCGCGACACTGGACCAAGAAGAACAAGAACAAGAAGAACAAGAAGAAGAACGAGATACGACGGACGAGGACGAAAGTGTTTCGAAGAAAGTTTCAACCGCGTCTAATGGCGAAACTTGGCTCGGGAACAACTCTCGAGGAGGCCACGCGGAGCTTGACTGTCGAGGCGCGCCGGGTCTTCTGCAGGAGGCTTCCTGGAGAACCGGAGGAACGTCCTCCTTCATCCTCTCTTCGTAACCACCCCCTCCCCCCCCCCCCCCCCCCCCCCCCCCCCCCCCCTAGCCCCATGAATATAACTATATCGTAAAGAAAAATCTACGAGGAAAGCTCGTGGCGCAGGGGAGAACGGGAGGGAGGGGAAGCTTTCGCTGTGCCGCAAGGCCGAAAACTTTTTCATCCGATCCATCTCTCACCGTTCCTCCACGCGTCTCTCGATCCCTAACTACACTTCCGCGACTATGGATAGTTACAGTTAACCGGGGTCCTCCTCTTCTTCGCGGGAAGCTCGGGACTTTCATATCCCAAAGCTTTCGCCCCCCCCCCCCCCCCCCCCCCCCTTTGGACGATCAACTCTCCTCCTGAACTTGACCCACTCACCCCGGCATCCTGGAGGGAAACGGAGGGAGAGCCGCGGCGACCTTGGCACCGGTATAACCACCTCTGGAAGTCTGCGAACCCCCATCCAGCACCGAGAGGCCAACCAACTTATTCTTCAACGAGATTCTAGCCCCCCCCCCCCCTCTTTCCACTCAAGACTTTCACCCAGTCACCATCAACTCGGCACTAAATTATCTCCGAGTTTTATTCAACCATTCGAATTCATAATCGAGTCTTCCGTTCGGTTTTATCATTTCAATTGGCGAATGAGCAACTTCTTCCTCTCCCTCTTCGGTGTCCTCCTCTTCTTGTTCTACGCGGAGTTTCGGTTCCCGGTTTTATCGTTGAGATACTTGGGACGGGATTCGGCAAGGTTTGTGTTAGCTGCCCGTCGCGCGGCTCGCGTTTCTCGTCACGTCGTTCACACTCCACGGGGTTTGGGTAAAGTTCTTTCTCGGACATGTACGGGAAACCGCGAGCCGGCAAGTTTCGCGTTACAGTGCACGGAATAAAATCGTTCTGCCGGAGCCGGAATTCACAGGAGCAACAAACAGCGACGGCGGCAGCATCGGAGCCGGGAGACTCGTCGGTTGCTGGTTAGCTGTACGGACCAGCTTCGGCAAAGTTCGGATACTCGGCTGGATTCCCGGTACCACTGTCGCCCCAGGCGATTCCGTGAGAAACGGCAGAAACCACCTCTCGCGAAGACTCGCAGATGTACGTAACGTGGGGGTGGTTGATATAGTACTGGGCAGCATGTATCGTGAGTTTATGATATATGATGCGGTACTACATGGAACGTTGCAACGTAGTCTCGTATTAGCGTACCTAGAGTCAAGTTTCCCCTTATTTTCGAGCGTTAACGTTCTGTCCATGAAGACCGAAGCTGGAAATATTTGATCGCGATTCTCGCTTATCTTTAAACCGTCAGCATCTTCCGTGCGAGGGTTCACGCTGTCACAAAAGTTCTTGGAATGTTTGTCGGATATTGGCGCAAAAGGTCTTGGAATATTTGAGACTTTCTATGTACTACACTAAAAATAGGTAGTTTGAAAATTAACGAACAGCATCGGAAGAACTTCCACTTAAACTGTTTCTGAAATTTGTATCTTTAATAGAAATTTCTGTAAATTTTTACAGAATTAATATCTGGTATTTTCATTTTACAAAAAAAGTACATTAATGTTCAATTAATGCAAGTAATGTGAGCAAATTTCAATTTCCAGTACATTAAATTTACAATTAATGGCGGTAACTGGGACAGTGGAGGAAACTGGGCCGTTTACCTTAATATCGAATGTCTCGGTCCTCATCCCAAATTCGTTACAATATATGCTGCGAGACCACTTGGAACCTCAAGTACCATAAAATAGGAATTTTATAAGTTTTGCTGGGCAAAAAATGGGTATTTGTTTGTTGCGTTTCCACTTTACTTTTTTTTTTCTTTTATTTCTTACCATTTCCCGGTCACACATTTAGGAAGCGGAGATCCAAGATGGCAATACGTATAGGTACGTACAGCTATATAGCTATATCTTAGTTTCCGGAGTCTCCGCTGGCCCCGCAGCGGCATCTGTCACCGGAAGTAGGAACCCGATCGACGAACCGTGTCGTCGCGATGTCACCCATAGGACGCGGAGCTCGCCGGAAGTGGCGCAGTCTCACTCCCCCATCGACGAACCTCCCTCCACAGCTTCTGCTGCACTCGGAACTGCTTCTCGTGTCTCTTCGGTGCACGAGGAACGTCCGGCGTGTGGTCGCGCAAGAAGCTACTCCACCATCGCGAAACCGCCCCGACTTGTATCCATACCGTTCTTACCCTCGCACACACACATACACATGCGTGCACACACACATATCGCACATCCTCACGAGCGTACAACTTTTGCCAAAGATTCCCGAACGCGATCGGGCACGTTTCCTCCTCGTCGCAAAACTTGTACACGTCTTACTATCGAACTGAATTTCAACTTTGTTATTGCAGCCGTGAATAATTTTCACTCATCTACTCAACAGCCACGTAGAAATACATGACACCGATTTCACCTGTCCGCCCAAGCGATTCGAAACGCAACTTTTTTAATCCTATCATTATTTCCATCGTTTCGTGTTCGATGCAATTTTCATCGATGTTATCGGTAATCGAAAAATTAAAATTGTTCGTCCAAAAATATTACCCGAAAGTGTTTCGTACTATCGAACACGATTTCAACTTTGTCATTTGACGTGAAAAACATTCCTAACCTCGACTTCTCATCCGAACATCGGTCCATCCTTCCAGGTTCGACGCAATTTCTAACAATCTTATCCTTAATCAAAAGATCCGAAAAAAATCTCAAACCATACATTGACACGTGGACCAAATGCTCCAAACGTTCTTTGTCCAAAAATATTACCCCAAAATATATTTTTTTAAAAATACGCACCCAAGAAAATTAAAACCTACCAAACGATAAAAAAATCTCCTGTACTTCAACTTCCCGTTCTCGGTACCGAGACAGAAGCAAAGAAACAGATGCGACCAACCCAAAGACGAACCCCGACCAAAATTTCACAACCCCCCTCGTACCCGTCCTATCGCGTGTCTACGCGGTATCCGAAACGTACACAACACGAATATCCACGTATCGGTACGATATCGGTCACGTACGAGTTGTATCTCAGAGGGCACAGAGAGTCGCGAGTGCCTCCGGGCCATATATCAGTGACGGACGGACAGGATACGCGAACTAGGGGGGTTGCAGCCTCCTCCACCCCCCATCTCGCCCTTCCATCCCTCGGCTTTCGAAATTCCGCGTCCCAGCAGTCACGAGGTGACCCTTCGCGTTTGCTCCGAGCTTTCTCGTCCCGGCTTTCTCGCACTTGTCGGCCCGGTCTGCGGACTGTGTGCGTTGGGGACGGGCGAAGGGAGGGGGGGGGGGGGATGACGGGACGTGAAGGGTGGGTGTGCGGGGGTGGGGTGGAGAGGAGGTTGGACGAGAAGGAGAAAGGAACTGCTTCAGCTACGGCTGGAAGTGTCGCTAACTATTTTACGTAACTCCGCCGACAGTTTGGCCCCGCGTTGACCACGTACGTCCGGCTCAGAGTCCCAGGGGTGGTTCCAGCCCTCGGTGGGTGGTTATATACCGGAGAGCGGAGCCGTCCGAGACGAGCGAGAACGCATCGCCCGGTAAAGGAGCGAGGAAGCCTTGCCGGGCGAGCGAGGAAAGTCGAGCGAGCGCGGGGGAGAAACCGGGGAGAGAAAACGGACTCTCCTCTCGCCGCCTCCCCCGCCCGGCGTAGCGAAAGCCAGTAACACTCGAAGCCAGCAGTTCCGGCGGCGGACTCGCGGGGCGAGGGTAGTTTCGCCAAGGGTTGTCCCAAGATATGCATACGTGACGGACGCGATACGTGACCGTTTTCAGCGTCGGCCGGCCGTCCTCTTATTCGCGCGACGCCGGAACCATTCGGGGATATGTTTTTCTTGTACGTTCCACGATCTCACGATCTCCCCTTACACCCGTCTTTCCGACGGCCCCAGAGGACTCCAGCGGCCGGAGGGACGATGTATCGCTCCGTGCTCGCTTGATATCTCGGCTGGAAAATTTGCGTGAATATATTTTCGTTACTGCTGGGCGGTGGTCGGGGCATCCCGTTTCTATAGATTTTGCGTTCAGACCGAGATGGAGAAAGGAACTTGGAGCTCTGGATCATTTTTTGAAAACCGAAGGTTTCTTGCTGGGGTGGAAACATTATTTTTTCGTAGCTGTTGTAGTGAATTTATTAAGTTCTTACACTTTTTTTCTTAAAATTTCTCGCTGTTTTATGCAGATATATTGAAATGCATCGGAGCTGGGCAAGGTACCACAAAATACTTCAAGTACAAAGTACACAGTACAAAGTACAAGGTACAAAAAGGAGTACAAAGTACATGAGCAAATTTCTTTGCACATTTTATCGTAATATTAAAAAATGTTTACATCTCGTGAACGTTCAAAATTTATTGCAAAAAATAGCTAACAGAGTTTTATCCAATTCGTCGTTGCGAGGCCTTTTTTTAATCCATTCGTTACGTTTTTCATTTTTTTTAAACATATAAAAAAATTTCACACTAAAAAACGAGAAGGGGGATCTTTCTCTTTTTTATGGACAAAAAAAAAATATGAAAAAGTAAAAAATTAATGCTCTTTAAAATTATACGTATTGAAAACTTCAGACAGATAATCATACATTAATAGAATCAGCATGTCAAGCTACTCATCGAGTATCCGTAACGCGAGCGTGTACTCAAAAAGCACTTGTACTTGAAATCGCAAAAAAAAGTACTTGAAGTACCAGAAAGTTCTTCCGTGCTTGAAATACGTAACTGAAGTACCAAACGAGTACCGTGTACTTCAAGTACCGTCGAACTCCGAAATACATCATTATTGAGTCCCTACACACTTTGTCAGTCGTTTGGTCCAAACGACCAACAAACTTCCACAACTCTTCCGAGCTTCGACAAAATTAATTATCATTGCTTCTCGCTCCGCGAATAAATCCGTTGTCTTCTTTTCCTCCATTATCGCTATAAAATATCGTATTAATTTGCCATAACGTTCTCCACCGGAGAGTCTCGTGACTCCAATCGATTTGGTCTGCGCAGGCCGGTGAGGTGGAGACTCTCGCCCAAACGGGGCAAAACGGACAACTGTTATAAATTTCCCTCGAACAAAAATAAAATCCTAATCTCGACCGAACTACCCGGGTCCATTTTGCCCCCTCCGGTTCCTACAAAGCCTACACCACGGGAGAACCATGGCCAGGCTCGTAACTCGATCGCCTCTAATAAAAATCGTTCAACGCGACGTCACGGCCATAGCTCTCCCCCCCTCCCCCCCCCCCCCCCCCTTCGGTCCGTCTATATACCGATGTAGCCTCCTCGATCCTATAACGCAACGTTAATGACCATCGATTACGCTAGCGTAATTACCGCGATAAATCGCAGACGCGCCGCCGCTTCCATAGCCGGCGCCTCGGAGATCGAACCCGGCGTTTCACATAATAACGACCAATGCCCACCATCCGGACTCCACCTTTTCTATTCTCCCCGACGGCGGACGCTCCATCGTTCCACCGTTATACGACTTTCCCTCCGATCTTCGAGCCCGGATCGCTCCGCAGTGCATATAATCGCAAGACGGACTCTGCGGCTCCCCGGAAGCAAAAGGGCGCAACTGCGCGCCCTACGGCACGCGAGATACGCCCTTTCGCCTCTCGGCCCCGCGGATGAGCGACAGCTGCGAGCGAATTGCGCGAAACTATCGAAACCCGGAAGTGGGAAGAATGGCTCACGAGAGCCTGAAAACAAAAGTGTCGGAGCGATATTACGAAGGGGGTTGGCAAGGGGTGGGGAGGGGGAAAGGGGGGGGGGGATTGGAGACGCGCTCTCAATCCTTTCGGTTGATGGATCTTCGGCCAACCGACGGACAGAGTTTCTTCCTCGATCGACTTATATATATTTCTCATTTCCAGAGAAGTCTCTTCCCCCCCCCCCCCCCCCTCCCCCCCCCCCCCCCCCTTCTTTGTTTTCAGCTTCCGGTAGGACGATCAGAGGCGCTCGTCACTTCCGCGGCGACGTGGTCCGATCGTCTCCGGCTCGGCACGAGCGTGAGGATAATCTCTCGCTCCTTCCTCCCCGTCGACGCCTCCCCGTATTTTGCCCGTTCGGGCCGGAGAGCCCAGAGAGCGAATCAATTATGGAACTTTTCAAATTTGTCAGTAATATTGAAATTTTCTTTTACGCCCTACCGACCGTGAGTCGCCGAGCATCTTTCGCGCTCGGAGCTCATAATTGAAGTCTATCGGAGGAAAACGCGTCGACAGGGATGTCGCGCGGAGAACCTTCGAACGGCGGTGGGAGAGGGGAAAGGGATGAAAAAAAAATTGGGGGGCGGTGAAAACGCGGAGGCTGACAACGCCCGCCTTTGCCCGGCGACTGGAAACTTTTTGTTTTTCACTCGACTATTGTTTCCTATTGCCGATTGAGAGGGTTTTCGCGCGAAATCGCTTCATTTCCCCGTTCCAGAGTTTGAGACGTCGAATCAGTTTTTACTCTACTTTTTTTTTTTTTTTTTTTAAGGGAATCGTCCCGTTTCTTCTTCGCTCTTTTATTCGAGTACGTTGACACTATTTTGCGGAGGGCCGAGTGAAACCTGTCGTGGAGTTCCACTTCTGAGGAACTCTGTTTGTAGAGCGATCGTGCAATTTTCTTCGGTGATTCGGTAAGGCGGGATGTCTCGATTGATATTATGGTAGTCGCGCACGATTTTTTGAAGGTTCGTAAAATCTTATCGTTCAATGAAATACTCGTAATTCTCAGAGAATTTTTCTTTTTTTTTTATTACGAGTCGTTGGGAGAATCCGAGGCGGCAGTATCGTTTGCAGACGGTGAAGTAAGTGGTCGATCGTATCTCCTTTTTTATTGATGAAGGAAGGGACGATGAAAATGAAAATTCGTTTGCCTCGCGGGATAAGTGATCGACACAGCTCGTCGAGAGGAGCTGTTCTAACATTCATTAGAATGAAAATTGCATTCTAAAATGCAGAATGCATTTTAGAATATAGAATGCAATATAGAATGTAATACGGAATGCAATATTGAATGCAATATAGAATCCAATATAGAATGCAATAAAGAATGCAATACGGAATGCAATTCAGAATGCAATGCAGAATGCAATTCAGAATGCACTACAGAATGCAATACAGAATGCAATACAGAATGCAATACAGAATGCATCCTGCTTTGCATTGTGAAATGCATCCTGCTTTGCATTGCATTGTGAAATGCATTCTGCTTCGCAATGCATTGTGAAATGCAATCTGCTTTGCATTGCATTGTGAAATGCATTCTAATGAAAATTGAAAGATGAAAAAAAAAATCTCACAAGTTTCGACATCTTTCTTGGCTTTCGACATAATTTTTCGAAGGTTCGTAAAATCCTATTTTTCAACGAAATATTCGTCATTCTCGCATATTTTTATTTTCTTTTAACACGAGTCACTGGAAAAGTCGTTTTTAGACCGTAAAGTAAGGAATCGATCGTAACTGTCATTTTTTTTTATTGATAAACGAAGCAACGACGAGAATGAAAATTCGTTCGCCTCGCAGGATAACTAATTGATACAGCTCGTCGAGAGGAGCTCCTCTTACCTTCATTAGAATGAAAATTAAAAGTACGAACAAAAAAAAAATCTCATAAGTTTCGCACCGACCCCTTTCTCGGCTTTTCTTTGAAGGAAAGAAGGATACGCCTGGGAGATTGGTCGTTAAAGCGGAAGCGTCGGGGAAAGGGTTACCGAGAAAAGAATGCGGCAAAATTGTGCGAGGGCGCAGTTTGCCGGCGACCTTCTTCATCGCGAAAACACTCCACAATTTTCTCCGGCGATGAAGAAAAAAAAAAGAGCAACCTCCGAAAGTGAGGCGGGCGAAAAAAAGGCATTGCGTCAATTTTCCTGATCATTCGGTCGGGAACTAATAAAAAAAAGAAGCCAGCGTACTTCGGGTATCTCCACTGTTACTCTCGACCGTTTGCCTAATAGAGTCGATAAAATCTTTCATCCCTCGCATTATGGCCCGCGGGCGCTCCGCGCCCCGAACGATAATCGTATAATTAACCCTTCCATACCGTTGCGTAACACTGAGAGGGCCCCGAATGAGAGACTTTGCAGTTTAAAGAATACGGCCTATTGTAATAACAAAAAATTGCCTCGTTATCGTTAAGTTAAACGTTTGAACCTTTCTTTTTCCCCAGTCGAGATAGAGAGAAAGAGTTAACTCGCAAAAATTTTACTCGACTTTTCTCATCCACTTATTTCTTTTCTCCTCGATGTATAGTCTTTTTTTATCGGTCTTAATTTGATTTTCCTATAAGAAAAAAAAAATTAGATTGAAGTAGTGCCGGCGATATCTAATTCGAGTTTAGAGCCGAGAGTGGTCCGTAAGGAATGGAAAGCCTCGACTTTTCTTATCCACTTATTTCCTTTCTTCTCAATGTGTAGTTTGAAAAAAAAAATTTTTGTAATCAGCCATCATATGATTTTCCTATTAGGAAAAAAAAACAGTCAACTGGTGGGGCGTTATAATAATTGAATCAGTGCCGGTGATAGCTGATTCGCGTTTAGAGTCGAGAGCTCTCGGTAACGAATGGAAAGGCTTGACTTCAAACATTCACTTATTTCCTTTTTTCTCAATGTATAGTTTTTTTTTTTATTTGTAATAAGCCATGATTTAATTTTTCTAAAAAAAAAAAAAACATAGACAACTCGTGGGGCGTTCTAACAATTGAAGTACTGCCGGTGATAGCTAATTCGAGTTTAGAGTCGAGAGCGGTCCGTGAGGGACGGAAAGGCTTGGCGGAGAGAGAGTCGCGCGACATCGGACGAGTGAATTCGCACCCTCGAGAGCCCGCTGTATTCGCAGGCATCGAGCGGGAAGCATCCCTTGCCCTTCCCCGAAGAGGCATCGGCTCTCGCTCTTCGCCCCGCCCGATTATCTCATCAATTTTCATTAGCCGTTCGGGGAGAGACGCATCGTCCGCGAAAACCGGAGGGATGCTGATTAAGACCGCGCTCACCCCGCGGGCGAGCGCGAAAGATATACATGCCACTGTGTAGCTTCACATGTTTTCTTGCAGCGTTCGCACACGCGTTCCTCTCGCACTGGCAATTACCGGTGGACCTGTTCTGTGTGCAATTAAGAAGCAACGACCGTCCATTTCTCGGGCGTTGTTCGTTACGGCTCGGCGACGTCGGCAGACTGCCGCGATGATCGATCGCTTGTATCCAAGTTTCAACCTCCCTACTTCGATTATTGTGGAGATAAGGCGATGGGCGATCCCTCGCTTTGGGAGTGTTAAAAAAATAGGACATTACTCCACGAGGGCGAAAAAGTGTTTTGCGCGAGGGATTTACGAAATTTTTTATCACAAGGTGCGAAAATTGCGGTTTTACGCATGCGAAGCGGGCGGAAAAGTGGCCATTTCCGCACCGAGTGATGAAAAAAATATTTGTCTACCGTGGACGTAGATATAATAATTTTCAATTAATTTTCTTATTATTGTTCTACTTCTAAATTTCTTATTAATTTAATTAATTTAAATTTCTTACTAGGGTTCTATTAAGGTAGTACTTGCGTTACAGTTCCTCCAAACGTGAGTTCCAGAGGAAATTTTGAACACTTCTCGATGGGATAAAAATCTGAAAAAAATCAACTGTACGGAAGGTGCTGCAAATATTGTTTTTTCGAAATAATAATTCCAATTTGTCATACCCGCAAGTACTACCTTAATTTTCCACTATTATTCTACATAATAATTGTCCATGAATTTCGTAGATACTCACTTTTTTGAAACGAAGTTTGTGGCTGGTTTATGAAATGGGGATATGAATGTTTGCGATCAATTTTATTTTTCTTCCTCATCGAGGAAAGAATATTTTTAGGCGTAACGATGATTTTTTCGGTTTTTTTTTGGTTTCGATTTTCGATAGAATTCGAACACTTCGAAGGGTCAGTCGTGTCGAAGACTGAAAGAAAGTCGATTCCCAATCTCCGGCTACGCGGAGTTAATACTTCGGGGGGGTGCATTTGGAAACCAAGATTCGCCCGCAAGACCGACGGAGAGCTTCATCCCCTTCTTAATTGTCAGAGTTAAATAATTCACTGTCAATCTCTCTTGCACCCCTTCCCTTCTCACGATTCTCGCAACGTCTCCGTTGCGAATATCTCGTCAACGACGTCCAACTGGGCCACCTCAACCCCCGCCCTCATCAGTTTTCTCGAGAAAGCTCAAACAGCCCCGCGAAAGCGTCTTTTTAATTATTCTAGAACCACGCGCCCCGAGACTGCCAAATAATATAATTCATTTCATTGTTTGTGACGTCTCGGTGGAAGGGCTGAAATTCCCATAGCTTCATTCTGAGTCTCTTACATTCGAATATTTTTAAACCCAGAAGACCATACATATTTTGTTTATTACCTGCCGCAAACGAAAAATTGCTTCCTCACAGAGGAAGATTTTTTTTTATGAAATAAATTCAATGTTGAAATAACATTTTTGGCATTTTTTTTTGCTTTGGTCGAAACATTTTTTCTTCAAGATTAAAAAAAAAACGTGTTCAAATGTTTGAAAACATCGAAAAATCACATTCACAAAAAAGGTTCGGACATACGTGTGTGTGTGTGTGTGTGTGTGAGAGAGAGAGAGAGTCAGGCGCAAAAAATGCATATAAGCCTCTTCAGAATATAACAAATTCGTAAATAGCTAATCTCGATGAGGATGGCTGGCGCTTGTCGGTACAATAAAGCGTAAAAAATGAAACTAATCAAACAAAAAAAACATAAAAAAAGTAAAATAAAAAATTAAAACAAAATAAATAAAATAAAATAAATAAAATGGCTGAAGGACTACGTTCGATGGCCAATCGGCAATATACAATATAGGTGTAAAGTGAAAAGTCTATTAGGTACAAAAAAATATGTTACACGTCATGTATTGGCAATAAACTCACTACTACTACCACAACTAAAAAAAAAAAAAACGTTTTGCAGTTGCACAAAATCATCCAGACCGCAATTACGTTTCGCGGCCGCGATTCGTTGTCTCTTGCCGGCGCGGATCTCGCTAATCCGTTGAATGAGCCCGGCGAACCGAGAGCTTTCTCTCGCCGGCAGACGGGCAGGGAAAAGGGAGCGCGCAGCTTCGTTGCCGAACGAACGAGACGATCTGCCGCGTCTCTCACACCCTCCGCCATCCGCTGTGTATAATTCCGCGCTACATATATTCGTCTCTGTAGGAACAATAATGGACTTGGTTAGCGCGTTCGCGAAGCGGCTCCGGACAAAGATCTCTCGTGCCAATTAATGTCCGACGACGATTGTAACCCGCCCAGGTTCGCCGCATGCCCCGCAGAATCATCCACGTATAACCAGAAATCTCCCGGACGAGCACAGCGTTCGCACCCTTTCTCGCGATTCACTTCGCGCTCCCGTTTCGCGTGCCCTTCCGTGGTTTCGCCGTCGATCGACGAGCGACGCGAGACATCCACGAAATTCCATTTGGTTCTATTCGAAGCAGCAACATGAATTTGTACAATGAAATCGAGGAAAAAAATGTTTAAAAAAAATTGCTTCACCCCTCTTGTATGCGCAGCTTTCGAGTTATTATTGTGGGATAATAATGAACAAAAAAAAAACCCGCGAATCTCGAAGCCGGAAAATATACATAATCAACGGGCCAAATACCTGTGGGAGAAAAAAAGCCACCCCCTTGGTTATACACGGAGCTGCGCTCGCGCGCTATATTCTCTGATAATAATAACAAAAAAAAAGGATCGAGAAAATTAATTAGCTCGGGGAAGCTTGCCGACGAAAAAATTCGCAGCGAGGAGAAAATAAAACGCAGCTTTGCGCAGCGGCGGCGCGAGTGTATGTAAAAGCCTTGGTGTGAATGGAAAAAAATTCAGCGCTCTATGTAACGAGGCTTTTTTTTCCTATAATTAACCGAGCGGTGGGGCTTTCATAAATTTTTAGACTATTTCCATTCTCTTGCGAGCAGCTAGTTTATTTTTTATGGCGGAAATATGTGAGCGGCATAGAGAGGAAATTCAAAAAAAAAATTATTATTTAAGTTCATTAAAAAAAAATCTCTCGGACTCGAAACACCTTACACAATAAAAAGGGTCTGTACATTTGACGAACATTCCTTGTCCACCAAGTCCAACATTTTTTTTCATCATAAGACACGAATGAATAAGTGTTTTTGCTATACTCGAAATCATAGTCATAGTCATACTGTGATCTCGAAACAAAGTGTATAAAAATAAAAAATTAAAAATAATGAATTAAAATTAATGTTTGTCAAATATGTACTGTTACATGTATGTTACACGATATATCCATTGAAATTTTATCTGAACTGTTAAAAAATTTTAATGTAAAAGGGTTCGTCCCGTAAATAATAAATCAATAACTTTACGAGTAATCGTTTAAGAAAAATATTTGGTCACTTCACTTCCGATGCGGAACTATCAATTTTTTCGGCCGGAAGTGACGTCATACCAGAACGACGTCACTTACCGTTCAAAAGTCTAACTTTTCAACCGGAAGTGACGTCATACGGAAAAACGTCACTTGCGGTTAGAAAGTCTCCATTTCCTATCGAAAGTGACGTCATACGAGAAATTTGTTTACTGTTTACTTTAGATAGATAGATTCGTTTATTGCGTGTTCTGAGTCCAAGGCCTCCTAAGAATACCGTGCCAGAAGATACAAAAGCAGCACACAAGCATAGCCTATAGTGCAAAACGGGATACAAACCAAAATAACAACAAATAAAAACGTGAAAAGAATATGAGAAGAAATGTTACGATTACTAAAATAATATGCAAAGGAAGGACAACATCAATAAAAAAAATTGAATAGAATGCGTATCCGTTTAAGAATGGAATTTCCCGCCGTTGCATTCGAGATCAAAACTACCCCTGAATCGCACTAATCAAATTTTCGCCAATTTTTATCCCGCACTAAATTTCGCTCCTTCAAAATGAGTGAATTTGTAATGAACCTTTTTTAGTTCCCTATTCTAAAATCACAGTATTTATTTCAGACTGAGTTTCCCTAGTCAGTAAACCTTTAACTCCACCCCCCTCCCCCTCTCGCCCCGCTTGGCGTTTCACGAGCTTCCCGGATTTGCGTCACGTTCGCGGTGTAATATTGCGAAGCGTGCGAATGTGGCTATTCAGTGGGATCTCGTTGGCGCCTCGTCCCCGAGAGGGGATTGTCTCCATCCACACCAACAAAATTGTCCCACGTAGATGTACCGTTGAGACTGTTCGGGAGGCCGACAATGGCACGAAACTGGCGCGCTAGCCTGGCGTGTAAGGTGAATTTGAGCGGCGGGACTAGATATCTAATTAACATGGCTCGCGACAATGGAAGAACCATTCGTCGTAGCTCGTGAATCGTATCGCGAAGCCAGGGTTGAGAAGAACACAGTGTGTCCTCTCCCGCTTCTATACAGGAAGCTGCGACGCGCTCGCGGCTCTGTGGACGATGCCGAGGAAAGGAAGAGGAAAGCTTCCGGGCGTCGGTTCCTATTCACTTCCATACATCTCGTTTCATTCTCCCAGCGAGCACCATTTCACAGCTTCAGACGCATCGCTCTCGCTCACTTTCGTCTCGTATCGATGCTCCAGAAATCCCTCTGTAGCGCACCTACGAACGAAATGACGTCGAGGGTTCGTCCACATCTTCGGAGTAATCTCAGAAAAAAAATAAAAAAAAATACAAGATGCTACCGGCCAGCCCGGATCTCTATGCGAGCGAAAAAACTCGTTTAGAGTCTTAAGGCCCTTTAAAAATACATTTAAAGAGTCAGCTTTAGGTAAAACTCTCCGGTACTGCACAGTACATACCTCAAGTAGTATCTATGAATTATTTCATAATTTTCTCGGCATGCTACCGGCCAGCCCGGATCTCTATGCGAGCGAAAAAACTCGTTTAGAGTCTTAAGGCCCTTTAAAAATACATTTAAAGAGTCAGCTTTAGGTAAAACTCTCCGGTACTGCACAGTACATACCTCAAGTAGTATCTATGAATTATTTTAGAATTTTCTCGGCATGCTACCGGCCAGCCCGGATCTCTATGCGAGCGAAAAAACTCGTTCAGAGCCTTAAGGTCTTTTAAAAATACATTTAAAGAATCAGCTTTGGTGATAATACATAAAGAATATTGATTTTTGCCGAATCATTACCATGGAGAAGGCAAGTGTGCGAAAAGTATTCGCGATCTTGCATTGTTCATTTTAAACGGGTAGTAATTCAGTAGGAAGATCAGTCGAGCGTCTAATCGTCTACACGACCTATTACGTATTCAAACTTGAAACTAGTTGACTGTTCGAGGAGCAGAGAAAGGGTCGGGGCGAACGGTGAGTAGTAACAGCGGTGAGAGACAGACAGACGGTCTCGCAGTCGGGAGAGAAGCCTCCTGGTCTCTGTCGTCGTCGTCGTCGTCGTCGTCGTCGTCGTCGTCGTCGACGACGACGACAGCCTGTAAACAGGTCTACACGTCGTCGTCGTCTGGCAACAATCTCTGCTCTCGAGCATTATACACTAAAACTGTATATAGGTATTTCGGCGAGAAGATTGGGAGGGCTGAGAGGGGCCGGAGGGGAGGAAAGGTGGTGGCCCGAGGTATTAAAAGTTTCTCACCCAGGGAAAACACAGCAGAGCGAGCCCTGTACGCGAGGAGGATAAACGCCCGAGTTCGGCCGGAGAGACAAGGCCCTTTTCGCAAGCTCCCTGGCTTTACGTCCTTCGGGACGTGACTCGTCTCTCCTACGCAAGCGACTTGCGGCCGTCGGTACTTCTATCTATAATCGCCTCTTCTCATTTCAACCGGCGGTGCATTATTATCGAAGGTCGAAAAATCCTTATACCTAGGAAAATCCTTGTGGCTTATAAAAGACGAATTGGGAAAAAATTTACTAGGTCATTTTTTTTTGGGTACATTTTGCGGTACATTTTTAACGTTAAAGTTTGTAATATAAAGATAAGTTCCTCTTGCGAGGTATTGAAAATCGATCAACGAACTGCAGCGTCAAGGAAGCCACGTGCAAATTATTTTGTACCTTTTTGTCTTTTTTTTTTTTGGCGATCGGACTTTCTATGTATTATGGCCTGTTCTCATGTCAACCGACGGTGCATTAATATCGAAGGTCGAAAAATCCTTATACCGTACCGCGGCTTAGAAAAGACGGATCTGAAAAAAATGTACTAGGCGATTTTTTTGGGGTCCACTTTGCGGTACATTTTTAACGTTTCAATTTTATAGTATAACGATAAGTTTCTCTGCGAGGTATCGAAAATCGATCGACGAACTTCCGCAAAGAGGAAGCCACGTGCGAATTACTTTGGACCTATCGAACTTTTTTTTTATTAATTCTTCAAGTTTATTCTTATTTCTTTTCTAACATCGTAGAAATACGGTTTCGTGATGAGAGCAAGGTTCTGTTAATCCCGCGCGAGATATAACGGAAGGGTGTCTTTTACTCCTCGACAATTAGAATCACTATGGGGGCCTAAGGGCGAGAGGAAATAAGAAGCGAAAGCTTGAGGGAAGAAAGCGAAGGATAAAAAATAAGAAGAAGATGAGGGAAAAAAAAAAACGTTTAATTATAAACAGCGTGGCGAAAGGCCGCCGCTGCGACGACGACGACGGCCAAATGGTCACGGCTTAGAGCTTCGGTCCGGGGAGGAGGAGGGGGGGGGGGGGGGGCGAGGAAAGAGGAGGTTGGAAATAGTGAGGGAGATGGAGGAGGCGAACTCTTTCAGCCAAACGAAGGGAATCCGTCCGGAGATTATCCCTGGCTTCAAAAAGTTGTTAATTACTTGGATTTCCTCTCTCTACCTTTTTTTCATCCCTCACTACCCTTACACTAGTCTACCGCTCATCTCTCACTCTCGGTTTCTCCGCAGCCGCCGCTGTTGCTGCCGGATCCTCGCGTAGACGCGCGTATTCCTCGTTCTCGTCCGACAATCTCGTCGTGCATTCTTTCACCGTACGATTTTATATCGGAAGGATTTTTTAATCCCCTTCTCTCCGCGTCTTGCCCGACAAATCCTCTTCCGCACCCCCGGGGATGGATTCGCTCATCGGGAACGATCGCAATTAGTATCCGAAGTACCGGCCCCGCGAGCCTTTTGTGTCTCGCCGAGCGTTCCTCGATCGGCAACGGATCTCGTCCTTATTTTATGTACCTGCGCGCTACTTAAAAACCCTTCTGCGCCATCGTAAATCCAAGGTAAATCCAAGACCGAGATACATCTTTGGCGAATGTTAAAACTAAAAAAAAGTGTTTGTATGAATCAAGATTTGTTTTTGCGAATCAAGAGTCGTTTTTACGAATCAAGAGTCGTTTTGACGAATCAGGAGACGTTTTTACGAATCAAGAGTCGTTTATACGAATCACGATTTGCTTTTATCAATCAAGATTTTGTTCAGGAATCAAGATTCGCGATCAATTCATTCCCTTCCACTATAGATCGATCCGCCGTTCGGGGAACCCGTCCAGATCTCTCACAAGGTCCCGCGGCTCATTGTTCGATCAGCAAGTACCTGGCCGTTACTTAAAAACCCTTTTTCACCCTCATAAATCCGAGACCAAGGTACATTGTATCGACCACTAATAAAAACAAAAAAAATAAAAAAATTAAGTCTCTGCCTAGAGATTACTTATTTGTTTCAACGAATCAAGATTCGTCTTGGGAATGAAGATTCGCAATTAATTCATTCCGCATCCGCGACTGATTGGCCCGCCCTCCGGGAAACCCTTCCAGAGAACTCTCGTAAGGTCGGCGGAACGGCGGTCTCGAGACCGCCCGCGGAGTCTCCTTCAACGATCACTTTGCGGTCCGACCGGCCCTCGTCTACGAGGAGACTTGACCATTAGAGAGGCGACAGTGGCGGTGTCGGGTGCTGCGAGTCCTCAACCGACAAGGGGCGGGGGGAGTAGGAGAAGTGTAGGTAGGAAGTCGCCTTTGCGACTCCACGGAGGAAAACGGCACGGGGACGATGGGAAACAGCGTTAAACTTCACCGCTGCTCCTACAAATATCGTTAACGTACGGTCGCGAGGGGGTCGGAGGGTGGCGGGTGAGAATTGTACACCCTCATGCCGTATACCGTGGTGCACACATACACGCCTCTCCCCCGCGACTCCTCCGTACCTGCGCCTTAAACTCCGCGTGTACATAATACCCCGCCGTACGTACCAGAAAGCCCCGAGCTCCGGGGAGGAAAGGGCCGGGCGGTCAGCAACAGCGGCACCGGGCAGCGCCAGAAGCCCCAGTAATTTTGCCGCATAGTTTGCCCAACAAGAACAACAACAACACAAACGGTTTCGGGGCCGAGCGGGCGTCCCGCTCCGCCGCGGTCCAAGACCAAAGTGCAGCTAATAACGCGCCGGGAACGACGGCTTAAAGCTCCCGGGCTGTGCACGGTTCGCCTTCGCACTCGCTCGCTCGGTAACTCTCCTTTCGCTCTTTCCACCCTTCCCGGAGCGAAGATCGGCGGTTGCTTTGATTAATCAAGGAGCAGCGGCGAGGCTTCCGGTCTTCGGCTCAGATCGGCGGAGGAAAAGAAATATTTCCGTAATAAATAGCGGTCTCCGCACACGGGGGGAATTTTTTTTTTTTCTAGGGATGAAAGTCCTCGGATCGCCGAAGACCATCGGCGAATTATCGTTATTAATATTATTGCTGATAAAGGCGGGAGTGGGCGAGGGAGAAAGCGGGAGAATCGGAGGGGCGAGTGGTTTGGGCGTGTGTGACAAGCCGTCGGTCAATATTATCCGCAAATATGACTCGCGAGGACGGAGATGAGAGGGATCTGTTGGGAGAAGTAATCTCGTGGTATTTGGGAATCGTGCGAGTTTCTACGGCGCGCCCTTTTAGCGCCGCGCGTTTGGGGAGGTTCTCGCGCGCGCCGAGTGTGATCCTCGCCTCCGAGCGAGAAACCGGCGGGACTTCCGAGGCTCCCCCCTGCGAAAGACAACGCGAGGGTCGTCCGGTGCCGACGGGCGGGTCAAGCCGATGCGTGTGTCTGGAAGAAGTCTCGGTCGCATTCCGCGAGGATTTTTACGCGTTTTGAGGCAGGGGCGGAGAGGAAAGCTTCCTGAGAGGCAATCGAGCGACGTCGCGGAGCGTGGATCCAATGAGCCTCGAAATTGAGTCCGGGGATGGGCGAAAAATTTAACTCCGAATGAAATATCCAATTTGATGGGAAGAATTTTGAGTCATTTTTATCGGAACGATGTGAAAAGGACTCGGTTCGGTAACAAAAACTATAATCCATTTTCCTTCTTCATTCTAGGCTCTTCCCTACCGGGACGAGAAATGATTATATTTTTATAATAATTATTATAATAACATTTATAATTATTTTTTAAGACGACTTTTATCTATTTCTATTAGAGCCATGTGATAGAGCCTCTTCTTCATTCCAAGGTCTTCCCTACCAGGCACTAAAAGAATACACGTTAATCAATCATTATAATAGTAACATTTATAGATATTATTAGAGAATAAATTTCAAAATTACAAAAAAAAATAATAATTATTTAAATGCCGACGAAAGCATGAAAACTCCATCGGCGAAGCTCGTCGGCGCTGCGTCGGAAATTGGGTAAACTACGATGTACATGATTCCCGTTCATGACGCTCGTTTCGAGGGTGCGGGATCCGAGGCTTTGCCTCCCAGCCCGCGAGCATAGTCCCGCTTCCCGGGTCTGGTCGAGCTCCCCGTCCGGCAACGCAGTCCCTCGATGCAGCGGCGGTCGGATCCTATAGTGTCGGTACACCACACTCCGACTGGACAGGGAAATCTAAACTTGCCCAGGAAGCTTGCTCGAGCTTCCTCGGGAAAGCTCGCAACTCGCGCCCGCCTCGCCGGTACTTCCGCAGAGCTGCCCGGTAGAGCTCGAAACTTTCGTGCTCGTCCAAGCAAATTCTCCCCAGCCGAACACACACACTCCACATACGTTCTCGCACTCCGCCACTAAATGAGAAACACGAATTTTCAATCCCTACCAACCCTTAACGCTCCTCCACCCAAGAATTCACAATTTTATGACGAAGAAAAGAAATACCTGTAAATCAAATACAAGCTTCGGCGTTTATTTTTCTTGCTCTTTATTGGAAACGTGCTCGAGTGAAAAGTCACCGGAATCGCGAGATATGTGTACGGTGGGGGAAGAAAAAAAAAAAACGGGGGGGCAACGAGTTTGCTAGAGCGTACGTGTTTTGCCAGACGACGTCTCGGGCTTCGAGTCGTAAAGCTTCTCTGGTTTGCGTATATTTTCTGCTATGCTCCGGTGAAACTGAAAAAGCTTCGTCACCCTCTTACTGTTCATAAATTTTTCACGCTCCGAACCCGATGTCCTCGTCTCCGTCTCGCGCGTGTCTCCGCGGGGGCGAATTCGACGAAATGAAATGCGGCGTCGATATAGGTGAGAGAAAGCTATTGGAACCGGTTTTCCCCCGGTCTCGCCCCATATAACCACACACGGGTCATAAAAGTGTTGACACGAAAAAAGTTACGCGCGACGATCGTCCGGGCACCGTCGATATTATAGTGTATGTGTATGTGCAGTCTCGGATCGTGCTAAGAGATGCAGAAACGAGCACGGAAGCTCATTCTTCTGTACGATTTTGTGCGTCGAGCGATCTCGCGGCTCCCCGATGATCCGTCGAGCAGACTAATATTTCGAAGTCTACCGTCAGCGAGTCGTAAACGTTGGACCAGTGGAATTTGATCTTTAGACTCGTAAATTTTCGAATAATCACGTATCACCTTGGAACAAGTGTTGGAAAAAAATCGAAAGAATTCTCGAATGTTGGTATCGACCCTCCGAGGATGTTACAAAAATTTGACCAACTTTCATGGAGCCGTTCGAGAGATAGCCAAAGGTTGATCAAACACCTTCCAAAAACCGATAAATCACGTATTACCTTGGAAAAGGTGTTGGAAAAAAATTAAAAAAATTCTCGAACAATGGTAAGGACTCTCCGAGGATGCTGTAAGAATTTCCCAAACCTTCGCCGAGCCGTTCGAGAGATACCCACCGGTAGATAATCGGCGCGATGCAACGTGCGATTGATTTTTCGTCCGGTCGAAAATTTCGCTGAGTGGAAACGAGCGTCAGTTCGTTTCACCTGCATCGGGAAGGTGCAGCATGGACGTTTCGAATCGCGCGGGAGGGCGGAGAGGGTGGCTCGGAGGGTTTGCAAAAGTTTTGCGCCAAGCCGGGCGAGAGAGCGCACGGCGGTCAGACTCCTGGGGTTGCAAGGGGATGCGGGTGGCAGATCTGCAATCCGGAATGGAATCTGTCCGCTCCAGACGCAAGCGGCGGCCTCCCAGGCTTCCGTCCGGTTTCCCGAGGCGCCTCTCGTTCTCATTTCTCTCAAACCCCCGCGTTTCTCCCACTCCCATGTATATATACGTCTCTCTCTCCAGGGTGGAGAACTAGCACTCACTCTCGGTGATGCCTGCCTGGCTGCCACCCCCGTGTCGTCAAGGCTCCTGTCCCGGATTAGATTCGAGAGCTCTCCCGCACTCCCTAACGAATCGACGATTCGTTCAAACTCCATTTCACCTCCCTTCCTCCTGCTACTCTCAATCCACGACGTATTTTATTTTATTTTATTTTTTTTTACCATGTAGTCCGTTTTCCCCGTCGATTTAGCGCTTCTAATTCACGCTAATGACGTACAGATAGTTTGTGGACGATTTTCTGTTACGGCTGATTTTTTTTTTTTTTTTTTTGGTAGCAAAATAGCTACGTATTTTTTCCTGCAGCGGAGACGAGCTCGAATTGTTCCACCGGGACGATTCGAACCATGTGAACACAGAAGGCTCTCCTCGCGCTATGGATTGACATGAGTCGATGGTCTCAACAATTTTTTTCTTAACCCTCCACGACGTATTTTAATTTATTTTATTTTTTCAACTATCTAGTCCGTTTTCCCCATCGATTTCGCTCTCCTAATTCACGCTAATGACGTACAGATAGTTTGCTGACGATTTTCTGTTCTGGCTGATTTGTTTTTTTATTTTTTTTCGTTAGCAAAAAAAAGAGCTACGTTCTTTTCCTGCAGCGGAGACGAGCTCGAATTATTCCACCGGGACGATTCGAACCACGTGAACACAGAGTGGGAAGCCTCTCCTCGCGCTATGAATTGATACGAGTCGATGGTTTTATCTATTTTTCCATCCCTTCGGCTTGCACGCGTTCTCTTCTTCGGATATACTTTTGGAGAACCGCTCGTTTCGGTATGACGATCACGTGCAATGTAGATATTAGCCTTTCATACCGAGTCTTCGGGGGCCGCCCGCACCCCATCCGCGCTCTCCGTCGACCACTCGTGCTCTACATATCGTTCTTTGTGTAAAAAGGACTCCTCGCAGCCCCGAACAGAATTTCGTGGATATTTCGTTCGGGAATAAAAATGGGCCGAGGGAGAACTCGACCGGGAACTTACGCGTACCTTTCTCATTTACTTCTTTTTTTTTTTTATTCCTTCTCTTCCGCAATATAATGTATCCCCGCACTATTCTCACATACTTGCGAAGTCCCTCGGCCTCCGCACGCTCGTTCGCTGCTCCGCTGCGAGGATGAAATATTTTCGCTCGCAATTTTCGTCCGCCGTCTCGGTTACCGCAAAGGAGAAGCCCGAGCCGCCAATTTGCGAGTGCAACGAGACAAATTCGATTTTGATTTTTTGATTTTTTTTTTTCACATTCGACCGTGGTCGTCTTCGCCGAGACTTAAATCGAAGAAATATCTTTTTGTCCGTATATTTTATTTTAATAAGAGACAATAGAGACAAGAATAAAAAAAATAAAAATTCGAGGCGTAACCGACAGCGGTGGATGAGCGATTGGCGCACGGCTCTGGTGGTCCCCCAAGTCAAGCTGATTCGTTCGCGGTCAGTACTTGGATGGGTGACCGCTTAGCTGTGCGCTAGCTGGCGCATCGACCGTTGAGCGGAAGGCGCTTTCTTCTGAGACTTTGGTGTTTCTGCACTTTACTCAAGTGCAAAAATACCAGCGGATCAGTAGAATATGGCCGTCTGTACCGGCACGGGTTTTCCGTAGTTTCCCCGTGTCCCCGGCAAATGCGGTACAGTGCAGCTAAGTCGGCTACGGACGCACTGGAAGTTAGGTAGCTTAGCTGAGTGCGGGTAGGGAGTGCTAGGGGGGAATCGGGATGGGGTTCCGTAAAAACCCGACAAGGGTATACGGTGGAATTGGAACAACAAATATATTTAAAAAAAAAAAAATCGCGGCGTCGAAGAATCGGAACTAGCTCATTGGTAATCGAATTAGTAAACCGCGAACGAGATATAGATTTGATTTTTATTTCATCTTATTTTTCCATTTTTTTCACAGTCCAAATTGGCGGAGTGCAGCGCGATATAGATACGACAAAAAAATTAAATCCTTCCTTTTTTCACAGTCCAACGTTATCTTCAATTCTTAAATCCAAGAAATCTTTCCCGTACATTTTATTCGAATAAACAGTCAACAGAGCCAAAAATTGAATGCCCGCCCCGTCCCGAATCCGTAGTCGCTCATCGGCCATACCGAATTAGCAAAGCGTTGTCGTTCTCCGTGGCGAAGTGCGGGGGTGTTATTAATTAAAAAGTTTACCGAAAGCTTACAATAGTGACAGATAAATGGCCTCGCCGTGTTCCAGAGTAACATTATCTCTTCCTGTTGCCTTTTTTTCAAATCCCCCCCCCCTTTTTTTTCTGTTTTCCTCCCCAATGTGTTTTCGTCAAACTTTTTCACGACGCTTTGTCAGCTTCGTTTTACACTGTGCGGAGAGGGTACGTAGCAGTTACCAACAGCGCGAGTTAACGCTGGTTAGGTAATTGATATATGTCGAGGCGAGCTCGCCGTTAACTCCGTGGCGCGCGAGCCCGCTTGGACGCGAGCACAAACCCTCTTTTTACCACCCCCCCCCCCCCTCCCCCTCCCCCCCCTTCCCACCGCTATAACTCCGCACCCTCTCACGGCTATGCTCGTTCTCTCAAACTGCTCACAAACTATTCTCAACGCTAACGAATCGTCCAAATCTCTCTCGCGAGCATATTAAATATTCGAGTAATTCGTTGCGCGGACGCGCCGAGCGCGAATTTTCCTCCCTCCGCGTAGCTTACCGGTGCCACCTCGGCAGCCACCCCCGGCCCGGCTCCCGACCAGCCGTCGCAACTCTCAAAGCCTCCTCTTCTGCGTATGCTTCACGCTCGCCCGAGAACCGGGGCCAACGGCTACGAACCTCGCGAAATCTGGAATTTATACCGACACACACGTTCGCCGGAGTTCCCGAAAGTCCGCGCTCGCATCCTCGGGCGCGCGCGCGCACACTCGCGCGATAAACATTTTCGACTCCCTGCCGCGGATTCGGGACTCGAGGGCCGCTCACCTTGATTCCGCGGCGGTGGAAAAATTTATGTTGCGACTCTATCATCGTTTTTCGAGGATCCGGACTCGTCGCGGCTGAGGCGTGGCATTAAAATCGAAGGATTTGACTGGACGATTTTACGCGCTAAAAAACTGAGCGTAATTAATGAACTGATTAATTATTTTAGTTAATAAATTAACGAATAAATAAAATTAACCAAACAATCAATTAATTACTCTTATTTTTTAACAAAATACAAAATAATACTAATAATAGTTTGAAATTTATTTTCAACAACATAATACTATTTTTTGTAAAAACAAAGATCTAATTTTTCAACAATCTACAAAGATCGATATTGCTTGCAAATTGCAATCCACTTCAATCTACACACAATCACAACAATTACAATTACAATTGCAATTGCAATTGCAATTACAATTACAATTACAATTACAATCACAATATACATGTGCAATTAAAATCTCAAAAAAAAGACAGATAATCGGCATCACGATAAACAATTCCTCCTTCGTATCGAGCGACGAAAATTCATAAAGAAGCTAAAGAAAGGTCAACGTCGACAAGTGTCAAATCCAATAACTTTTCTCTTCCGTATCGTCGCCGTTGGATAATATCACGAAGGCTTTACTTGTCTAACGCGATTCGTTGGAGTCACGGATATTCGGTATATCCCGCGGAGGGTTTTGCCGAGGATCAAGCTGCTGGTAATGCGTGTGACGCGAGCGACGTGGATCACACGCATCGTCGGATTTAGTGCGTTATAAATCGGCGAGGCGAACGGCGGGAGGAAGGAAGAAGATGTCGTGTGGCGCCTGTGCGGCATTTTACCCCTGATATATTCGCGCTGGCGCGTCGTCATCCCCTTATCGGAGCTTCCCTTGCGAGACTAAACCATACCGGAGATGCCTTTCGGTCGTCGTCGCCGATCGATCGAAGATCCAAGTCTTTCGATCGTCACTCCGCGACGCTTACTCGGCATTCGGACCCGCATCTTCCTCGACCGATGTGCAAGAGAGCGTGTCACATACCGTCCCGTATGTCGGCTACCAAGACATTCGGGAACATTTGCCTAATAACGTAAACACGCACGCTGATTGAATGGGGGCCCGCCTTAAGCACGCTGGAGTTCCGACCCGGTCACTCCGATGCCGATTCGTTTTTTATTCGATTTTATTCGATTTTTTTTACCTTTTTCGCTTCGGCATAGTGGGAACTTTATTTTCATGAAAGAATTTTTATGTCTTTAATAGATTTTCATGCAAAAACGTTCGGAACGTTGGATCGCTTCCTCATTATTTTCTCTTGCTCTCGAAAACTTTCTCCACGATGAGAAATTCCTCCTCGAAGAAGCTTTCCAAACAAAAGTCATTTGCACGACGAAGAAATGTGAACGTTCCAAGGTCCACACTTTTTTTCCTTTTTTTAGTCATATTCCTCACGAAATGTCCGAAATAGCAAATTGATTCGCATTACATTTTATCGGAGTGTACGTCCATTCGCCGATAAAGTACATGTTATCGAATAAATCGAATAAATCAAAACCAAAATTGAATAAAAAGATGTAGATTTTTTTCATGAAATCAAAGCTTCCTCTACGAGGAAGCAAAACGCTGAAAGCTGAGAGCTGGAATCCGCGGAGATTGTATTCTCCGAATCGCAAAGAGATACCTCCCCACTCTCGTTGATGGGGTGAACTATATTCCTCACGAAATATCCAGAAGAGCAAATTGATCCTCAGTAAAATTTTACCGTAGCGTACGTTCATGCCCCGGAGTAGTGCATCTATAACATATATAATCGAATAAATCGCATTAATCGAATAAATCAAATAAATTGCATTTATCGAATAAACCACATTAACCGAATAAATCGAATAAATCGCATTAATCGAAATTGAAATAAAAAAAGTGCATCTAGAACATATATGATCGAATAAACCGCATTATCGAATAAATCAAAGAAATCGAATAAATCGCATTAATCGAATAAATCGAATAGATCAAATACATCGAGTAAATCGCATTGATCGAAACTGAAATTGAAAAAAGTAATTAGTTTCGTGTTTCCGATATGTTAGTTTGTGTACCATAGATTAGCTACCGATGAAACGTGAGAGCTCGAATCCACGGAGTTCGTATTATCCGAATCGCAAAGAGGAGCCTCCCCAGCCTCATTGACGGGGTGAACTATATTCCTCACGAAATATCCGGAATAACAAATCGATCCTCAGTAAAATTTTACCGTGGCGTACGTCCATGCCCCGGAGTAGTACATATATATACATATATCTCGTGGTTCGCCACAGTCGAAGTTTTAATCACTATCGACTCCGTTGCGGAACGTACAACGTGTATATACGTTCTCCATCCTCTCTCCATTCCTTCTCTCGTTCTCCATCGTCCGAGAGGGCTCACAGTCCTCTCTGGCTCATCCCTCAGGACAGAAGCCAGATATCCACGTTGCATTCGCAGTCGCAGCATCGCTTCTCTCATCCTCCCTTCCCCCTCGCCCCCCTCGCCCCCCCCCCCCCCCCCCTCACCTTCCTATCTGTTTATTATTAAGACGTAAACTTCTCTCTGCGGATTGTGTCTGCCAGCAGATTTCTCCATATACGTGCCTTCCGTACACCTGCCTCGGCACTGCGTTTCCCTACCAGCATCATCAGCGACGTCGCAGACAGCTCGAACTAGCACGTTGCACGTTTCCACTCTCGTATTTGCAACAAACACCCGAAGGGATCGTCATTGCACATAAATAATTCTAACTTCCCGGGACACTCTGTGTGTATGAATAATTTGCGAGCTCGCGTTGATGGCTCCTTCCAAATAATTGGGTACAAATACTATCATTTTTAGTGACCTCGAGAAAGTACATAAAAAAACTGCAATGTCTTTTTCCCATAGCACCGAAAAAAGCTACACTTTACGATGCCAACATACATTTTTCAAATTCTTTTTCTCACGGTTCACTAAATAACAATAACAATCGAATCGTGAGAGTGTCCAATACCGACAAACTCCAGCTCTAAAAAAAGAAGAACTATAATTTTCGTAATTTTTTTTTTTGTTCCAGGTATGTAACTCCATGTGTCACATTGCCCGGTTCATCGGCGGGTGAGTGATTAATAATGTAGCCGGAGACTTTCCTATGATCCGTCATATTACAAAAATTATTGATAATCGATACGGTTGTGCTATACTGTGTGGCGAGTGAATTAATTGATATCGAAAGCCGAGAGGCGGAGGCGAGGGGCGGATGCACCGACGAGGTGCAGCGAGGAGGAAAGTTGTTAGCCGAGGGAAACCGAGAGAGGAGTCCTCGCAGGATCGTCGCGGTTACATGGAAAATTCTCTCGGGCCAGCGGGGGGGGGGGGAGAGATCGCGCGATTCAGCGGTGGAGAGAGTTAGCCGGCCACTCTTGATCCTGAGTAGCAATTAAACATTGGGCTAATGTGCTTTTCCATTCAGAAAATTGGATATTTCAAGCACTCGCGCTGTACGGAGCTGTTTCCTCGTAGGAAACGAGAAGGAGCGGGGAATCGAGAGAGAGAGAGAGAGAGCCGAGAGCTTTTCGGGCGCCGGCGACCGAAAACGCCTCGAGTCGGCATCGCCGTGGCTCGATATATACCGGATTAATTGAATTTTCGATGGGGAAAACGCGGTGCTTGTAGTAGCAGTGGTACGAGTTGCCGGCCACTCACTTCTCCACTTTATCCACTCGTTATACGAGAAACGTTCGGAATCCTCGAACCACTAATTTATTAATTCTACTTTCCTTTCACACTCGTTCGTTTTTTTTTTTTTTTTTAGGGAGGACGTGTGACTGTTAAGCGCTTTTTTCATTCAGAAAAATCGAGCCACTTGGCGATTTCAGTTAGCGAATTACACCGTTAATTTATTCATTGGAATGGATTTTTTTTCGTGTCCGAAGAGGGTGGCTGTTTCCACTAGGCTCTTTTTAAATTTATCAAATGACGCCATTGGACGATTCCATCCAATGAGTTGATGAATAGGTAATTCATTAATTTGAAAGGCTTTTTCGGGTCTGATGAACGCGACATTTTCTACTAGTCACTCCCTCTAAAATTCATCAGTTCAAGGAGATTTAGTTAACGAATCCTACTGTCTTTTTACACTTGTTGATTTTTTTGGTGTTTTTTTTCGACAGTAGGACGTGTGTTCATTAAGCGCATTTTTCATTAAGAAAATCGAGCCACTTGGCAATTTTAGTTAGCGAATTACACCGTTAATTAATTAATTGATTTTAATTTTTTATTAATTTTTAATTTATCAAATAAAGTCATTGAGCGATTTTTTGATGAGTCGAGTAGGTAATATTATAATTTGAAAAGCTTTTTTCGTGTCTAACGCGGTCTTTACTACGAGCGACCCCTCTAAAAATCATCGATCCAAGTCGACATAGTTAGAACTAAATCCTTAATATGTAAATTTAAAAGGATTTATTTTTCTCCTAGCGCGCGATATCGATTACGATACCGATACGGAGTACAGTTCGCCACGCGTGTGCCGAGAGCTGCGGGGGAGTAGTCAGTGGTGAGTGGCTCTCTTCCCTCTCCATCCTGGTGCCTCGCAAACTTTGATATTTCGTAATTC
Source organism: Amblyteles armatorius (assembly GCA_933228735.2). Lineage (NCBI taxonomy): Eukaryota > Metazoa > Arthropoda > Insecta > Hymenoptera > Ichneumonidae > Amblyteles > Amblyteles armatorius. The sequence continues at coordinate 11,394,990 of OW121694.1, read as the reverse complement.
CATTGCTCCTCGCAATTAGGGCCGGTAATTACCATAACCATTAGCGAGTAGTGTGGTGGGAGGTTGGCCGTACGGTCAGGGAAGTGGCAAGGAGAGGGGAGGGGCGGGGAGGGGGCGGAGGGGGGGGGGGGGGTGTGCCGGAAAGCTCTGCTGATGCAGAGGGAAGCTCCCTAGCAGACGTAGCGCATGCTATATACTTCGCTGCTTCTGCACGTTGCTTCTGCCGCTGCTACACTGCTTCTCGGAAGCAACGCGGAAACTAACGCGGACACTCGGAGAACGGAGTGGAAGAGGCCCGGGTGTCCCGGACATAAATACTGGTGGTCAGGGCTGCCGGCCGCGAAACTCCTCCTAGGAGTAGGAGAGCTTCGTCGTTGAACGGTTGCCTGCTTGCTCGACCACGCCATCGCCTGGCTGCCGCTCTCTGTCCTCTGCCTCCACCTTCCCGCACCGCCCGCCGGACACACAATCAGGAAGTTTCCTGAGGAATGCGACCGCGCCGAATTTCTTAGGTGGTCGAATTAAACTCGTTCCGGCGTCTGGCTCGGACGTTACGCGCCCTCGCCCCCCACGCCCTCCGCGACCCCCTCGGGGCACGAGCTTCGCCCTCGAGAAACTCGATGCAGACAACCGAAGTTAGATACCATTTTCATACACCAAAGTACAGTGTCCGTAATCTTGAACACAAAAAAAAAATAACAAAAAAAATTTCCTTCTTCGGATATTTCATTTTTCGAGCAGAAGTGACGTCACTTCCGGTTTGGATATCGTATTTTTAGAGCGGGAGTGACGTCACATCGGGAATACTTCGATACCGGTTTGAATATCTTTTTTTCGACCGGAAGTCAAAAAGAGTAGGAAATCGGTCCGGAATTCTTATCTTTCAACCGAAAGTGACGTCACTTTCGGTTTGGATATCTTATTTTTAGAGCGGGAGTGACGTCACACCGGAAATACTTCAATCCCGATTTGAATATCTTCTTTTTCAACCGGAAGTCACGTCACATCGGAAATAGGTCACTTCCGGTTTAAATATCTTATTTTTCCACCGGAAGTCACGTGCCATCGGAAATAGGTCACTTCCTGTCTGGAAATCTTATTTCTCGACCGGAAGTGACGTCACATCGGAAATACGTAACCTTCCGGTTTGAGAATGTCGACAGTTTGCAAAAAATGACAATCGGTCAACAATTTCGTTGATGACTTCCGTGCCGTGAAAATTACAATCGCCGCATCGGAATACAGTTGGCACGAGGATGGATTTAAAAAAAAAACGCTGCGGATGATAAATCGTATCTAAAATGACGTGTACTGTCGGGAGGGTTCGGAAGATTCGTGATATATTGTTCCTAGGGCTTTCGAGAAGGTTGCCAAGCTACGGGAATAATCGTCCCGTGTCCACCATGGACCAGCGGGATCGCCCGAATCTGAGGGTTTACCGTGTTCCCCAGGAAAGCTCTATGTGTCTATGCATCTATCTATCTATCCGGTGGAGTGTTCAGTTCTGGTTGCGAAGCCAGCGGCAGAAGGGGTTGAAGCAGAACGCGAGGTACTACCCTCCTTCTATATTTCTCCAACGAATTCGCAAGCTCGGCCCTTGGTCAGCTTCCCGGCTGCTTCGCGTACCGTACGTAGCGTGACGCCGAGTTGTGGACCCGTGGGTGTAATAGATTCGAACTCTCTCGCAGGAAGAGCTTTCCTGGGCGGTCTCGTATCCTTGCGAAACTTTTACCGAACTCCGGCAGGATGTCTCGCGCTCCAACATTGCGATTTAACCCTTTTCCAACATTTTTATGGTAACATTATATATTATATATTATATATTATATATTATATATTATATATTATATATTATATATTATATATTATATATTATATATTATATATTATATATTATATATTATATATTATATATTATATATTATATATTATATATTATATATTATATATTATATATTATATATTATATATTATATATTATATATTATATATTATATATTATATATTATATATTATATATTATATATTACTTTTTTGGCAGACGAATCTCTTAAAAATGTATCTCGTAGAATTATCGTTTGATGATGTTTTCTTACAAAAAAAAATTCGAAAAATATGCATATTTTCAAAAAATTGTCCCTCTCTCGTGTTCCTGACGGATCTCGGTAGTACCATTAATTATTTTTCGCCGAAGTATACAAAAATGATAAAAAAGCCTATCGCTCATATGCAAATGAACTGCAAAAAAAAAAAATCATTGTTCAGGACATAATGTGTGCAGGTTATGCATTCGTACCCATATAATCCTGGAGACACAACCCTGCCGGAAGTACACTAAAAAAAAAAATTTGCTTGCGGTATGCCAAAGAATTTTTTTTCAATTTTAATTCTACTTTCGCTTCTTCCAAATCCGTATGACATTGAAAAAACGACAGCAAGACTCTCAACGTGACATGTTATCGTTTCAATCCCGTACGGAATCGTAAGAATGGAACCAACCATTTTTTTCTTTGGCAGCCCGCAAGCGAATTTCACTCGAGTCATTGACATTTTTTTCTCAGTGTAGATATTCTCCATTTTCATTGGAAAAAAAAAAAATCCTACGAGCGAACTCTTCTTAAACAGCAAAACACAATACACAGTCTCCGAAAGTCTCGCCGGAGGAGAGAGGGTTAATTTTCAATTGCAAACCCCTTTGCCAATTACGCTACAATATCCCGTTCCGGAGAATCAAGTGGCGCCGAACAGTATCCTCAATTTCGATCCTCGCCCATCCTGCCGACGGTCGAGCTTTTCTCGCACCACGTGGCTCGGCGATCGAAACTTTAACGCGCATCTCATTCTCGGGCTTTCGCGGCAGCCTCTCATTGATGTGGTTATCGAGAACGTTTCGCGAGCGGATGCCGACCGTGGCCCCGAGCCGCGCGCTCTCGGGCTTCGACTCTCCCTTTGCGTCTTTCGCCTTTCCGCCCCGTTCGCCAAATTGGCAAATATTAAAATTCTTCCCGATGCTTCTCCTCGAGCAGGATGGTCGCTCCTCCCAGCGCCGACGTACGCGTGGTTTTCCAAACCTCCCGCACACGGCATCACCTTCGAACAATTTCTTTACCCTTTTTCCGCGAGAGCTGCTCGTTTCACCTTTGCCGATGCTTTATTGCCTCGCTCCCGGGATGCTCCGAGGGGGCGCTCGGCGCGAGCTTTCCTCGGTACCAGCCAAGCGAAAGAGCTTCGACCCCCCCCCCCCCTCTCTCACTCGTGCGGTATCTCGAGGAAAGGCCCTCGTATAATTTGCGAGATTGCTTTGCGTTAATCGAGCGAGGCAACTCTTCCACGTCATTCGTTCGGTATAATAAAAATTAAGCGAAACGAACCCGGAGGGATGCGGAGGGCGGAATAACAGGTGCGAGGTCGCCGTTGCGGCGAAGGGTTGATCCGCGCCGGCCGGACGTGGACTGGCACGCGGCGTCAAGAAAAAAAAAAAACGACGAAAAAAAAACAAATTAGAAAAATAATCAGTAAGGGTCTCTTCGTGAATCGGCGAGGGTTCCAGCTTCCCCCCCCCCCCCCCCCCCCATCCCGCACAGTCAATTGGGGCGGAAAACTTGGGTAACAAGCAGTCCTGGAAAAAATTGCGGAAAAAAAGCGCTCGTATCGTCCCTCGCTCTTCCTCACCCTTTCGATCGTCCCTGCGGAACTTTCGGCCTGTCCTCCCTTCTTCTCACTCCGAGGACGCAAGCGTCTCGCTCCTCTCATCGGGCAGCGGCGGCCGGCAAGCAAATGAAAACAAATGTCTCGCAATAAGGAGTCAACCGTTGAAATAATAATATTTTCGTGCGCTCGCGAGCGGCGGCGAGGGGATGAATGGAACAGGGAGCCGAAATATGCGGCGACTTTAGCGAGAGGGATGGCGAGTGGCGGTGGAAAGTTGCGAAACGAACTAACGAGAGGGTTGGCTCTTGGTTCACCGCCGAGCCGAAAGCACCCTTTCACAGTTTTCCTCTTCATTTATGGCATACGCGGTTGCCGCATTACTCTCGTGAATTAAATTGTTCGATCCAAAGTCTCCTATGGTGAAATTATTTTTCACTATCTCGGTGATTTATTTATATGTGTGTGTCAATGCTGGGCGGCACTTGAAGGACGCAAGTAGGGGAGACCGGGGACAAAAGTAACGCGGGTCAATTGTAATAAGCGGCTGCGCAAAGTGAGCGACATTATAAACATCACCTTTTAGGTGATGTTTATAATGTTGCTCACTTCATATACGACGCGTCCGATCATGCGCAGAATTGCGCAGCCGCTTGTTACAATTTTGTCCCCGGTCTCCCCTACTTCTTTTTACGATATCGAGTACCAAGTGCAATTACTTCTTGAGTAGAGGCTCACATTACACAGAAAAAAAAGTTTGTACTCTTTACAACAATTTATTGTCCACAAACGTCAATTTTTTTATCCGGCGATAGTTTTACCAACAAAAGTATGAACTAAAACTAAAAAGTACGACAGGCTTGTATATTCAGACCAGAAAGAATTTTTTTACATACTTGACAACATTATTTTTACGAAATATCGTAGGGCAAGCCGGCCAATGAATGGACAGTCGAGCAGACGAAAAAGCCAATAAACAGATGTTTTTTATGCCCGTGCTCTTGTGGAAAGTGTCTATTCATTGGCTGGTTTACCCTATTCCGATTGTACAAAATTATTTTTTACTATTTACGAATAGTCGATGAGTAGCATGAAATCCTATTTCTAGGTGATTCTCTGTCTCTGTGAAGAGTATCTATCTGAACGGTTCAATAAGTATAGTTTTAACGAGGAATTGGTTTTAAACATTCATTTTTTTTGCCATTTTTTCGCCAGCTGAGAAACAGAAGGGCGCAGATTGGGGACGATTCGGGATTCGCCCTTCTGTTTCTTAGCAATCGATATAATAAATTTAACGAGGGGTGGACTTCGGGAATTGAGATACGGGGAGAGGGATGAATAACGATAGGGATATTAGCTTTTTTTTCTTCCCAGCTTGGTAGCGACCATTAATTCATATATTTCGTTATCTCGATAGACTCTCTCCGGCAAAATTTAAAACGGATGCTCGCATCCGCCCCGGAGTACCTTCCTTTTTTATTTCGGGGAAATGAAGCGACAAGTAGCTATTTACGTGCAGCACACCGCGAGGCCTCGAGGGTGTCGGGCGAGCCTCCGGGGGTGATTTCGCCATTCGCGACGAGCTGCTTCTCATACTTTAAACGCTCCACGGCTTAATACGACACACGAGGGCAATCTTAAAAAAAAAAAAAAATTAAGTTTCCAGATAAGCCCTGCTCAGTTCGTTACACCCTCTGCTCGGAGTCGTTCCGCGATCTCCATACTGACATCAGAATACACGCTGTAGTATCTCCCAAGCGTTTTATAGGCTCGTCCCGAATGAGATTGAACCCCGAGGTTTTTTTTTTCCCTTTCATTAACCGATAAGTGGCTTCCGGTATACACTGCGACTACGAACGACGTCTTAATTTGACGAGGAGTAACTAATACCTCTTTAAGGGGGCTCGAGTTGATGTAAAAAAAATGGGAAATCTGAAAAATTATTCAGCATACTGAATAATCTTAGTTTCAGTATACTGAAACTAGGAAGGTTCGTGCTGGTTTCGAATTGTTTCTTTTTATACATAAATATAACTTACGCATGAGCCTCAGTTTAATAATTACAGTTATTAGTAAATCGTCGATAAATAACAACAACAAAAAACTAAAAATTAAATGGCGACGGATGTGTATTTTTAGTTTCGAAAGAATAAAATTGTGCGGTACTTCTTCGGCAGACCTTTGACAATCCAGCAGCAGGTGTGACTCTCGGATAGTGAAGAGAGCTAGCGCAAGCTCTGTAAAGGGTTCGAGTTAATCGAAAAAAAAAAGAAATGGAAGATCGAAAAATAATAATATTATTAATGAAAAGCACTGAATTTAGGAAGGTTCGTCCTAGTTTCGAATTATTCTTTGACAGTAATTTACGATACGCGTGCGAAAAACTTGTTTTTACGCGTGTGAGTTTACAGCCCGCGCCGAAGGCGAGTGTTGCAATCATACGATTAAAAAAAAGTTATTCGCACGCGTATCGTACCAAATTTAATTTCACACGGTGTGAAAATGAGGGTTTTACGCACCGTGCATATCCAGCGTGCGTAAAACTGCAATTTTCGCACCGAGTGAAGTAAATACATAATTTTATGTTTGGAGTTGGTATGAGATAAGGTGGGTAACTTGACCCACCTTATCCCATACCAACTCCAAACCCCAGTTAAACAATTACAGTTATTAGTAAATCAACAATAAATAACAACAGCAAAAAATCTATAAAAAAAATAACCCGACGAACATGTACTCTTATTTTCAAATAAAATTCCGCGTTACTTCTTCGGTAGACTTTTCACGTTCCAGCAGCAGGTGTCGACTCGGATAGTGAAGAGAGTTCGCGCAATCTCGTGCCAATAATACCGATGCAGCCTCCGAAAAGAAAAAAACCGCGATCTTTAGCTCTCTTCCTTTTTCCCCGACACTTTCCGGCGAAGCTGCGGAAGCAGCTGCCTCTGCACGTATCGGCGCCGAGGCCGTGCAATATCCCCGCGGCGGATAGTTGTAACCGGTCCAGCCTTCCATACGACGACTCGACGTCATCTGCTGGGAGTGCTCAAAGAGGATACACACGAACGACGTTGGGAAACAACTTTCGTCCGCAATTTTCCTTCGGCCGATGTTGCGTACCGCGTCGCCGTTTTCCCTTGCGGCCATATCATAACCGGTGGGCGAGGGGTGGGGGGGGGGGGGGGGCAGGATGGGTCGTGGAGAAGAGATAGGTGATGGGGCCAAGTTGGCCGGAAAGATGACCCCGGCGGTGAAGAGGGGGGTGTCCCGGTTGGCGGCTATAATTTCATTAGCCGAGGAGCCCGAGACAAATGAGCGAGCATTGCGAGACGCGCCGGCTGGCCGGAAGATTACCGACGCTCTCTCGGAAATATATAACAACATAGCTACGGAACCAATGGCCGTGGATCGAGCTCGATCTTTCGAGTACGAGTAGGAACAAAAAAAATAAAGGAAAAGAAAATCTTACAATCCGGCGATATAACTCTCGCCCCATCACGTCTCGTACGTACGACTCACGTAAGTAGCCATCAGCAGCGGAACGCTCGGTATGGTCCGGAGAAAGTATATTTTATACATTTCCCGAGTCAACCGGAAAATTAATTTCGGCTGGGAAAAAAAAGTTTGTGCGCCATTTATTCGCCCCGTTTTCCCGATCCAACGATGAGCTCGTTAGTCTCGTGTCGTTACCGAATCATTACTCGTGATGTGTGTGTGCGACATCATTTGGTCTCGAGTGTTGTTCTTGCACAGTAGAATCTGGATTAAGTTTCAAAATCATGATTTTTAGAAAATTTTGGTGCAAACCCGTAGATCTGAGCACGCAACGATCTTCCTGCCAAATTTCGATCTCATAAGCGATCTTGAGTTCAAACTAACGTCTTAAAATTCCACCCTAAGAATGCATATTTATCTTTATTGTATCTACCGCCTATTAAAGGCTAATTTAGCAAAATTGTAAAAGATCATTACCTAAAACAAACAAATATTCTATTCTATCTAATTCGGACTTCCGAATTTTTTTTCAACAGGAAAGAGCCTCAGAACTTCAAGGCTGAGCTGAGAATTCATATCTATCGAATTGGAGTCGAACTTGTTAAAAAAACAAGTCATGACATTTCATTCAGATTAACCGAGGTTTTAGTTATTCCAGCGGCTCTTCGGTCCCGAGCAACCTGGTTAGTCAGGGTGTTGCATTGTCTCATCTTTATTGAGATGAAGAAAAATCTTGGCTGCGACTGACGGCAAGCGGGAAGGTACCGAGAAGAAAATCTAAATGGAAAACCCAGTGGGTGCGCCGCAGTATCCGAAGGCATTAATGTACTCTGTCGCAGTCGAGACACACACACACACACACACACACACACACACACACACACACACATACACAGTCGTTCTGTTTGCAACGGTAATTACGAGCTTTTGCGCTAACGGCTGGTGGGAGTCGGTACGAAGAGTACAGTGGGTAACGGGACCTCCTCTTAGATATCGTTGAGCAAGAAAAACATTAATATCAAACGAACGAGGAGGCGACGAACGGGAGTACCGAGTCGGCAGTGCAAACAGAAGATCCTAATGGCGCGAGGTAACTTTTCCGAGCTCCGGCAGTCTTCTTCCTGCGACGAAAGAGACGGCCCAGCCAGCGAACGCGTTCTCGTTATTGACCAGATTCTCAAGTATTTACTCTTTGATGCGTCATTAACTCTTCGCGTCGCAACGGGAACGTTGAGATTTACTGGTACCAGACTTTTGAACAGGTGAAGCAGTGACAATTTTGACGAAAATAATTCACTGAGGTACCTCGAGGCGATGCGAGACTTCCTGCCGCTCGCCTAGCCCGGGCTCCGTCGGTATCAGAAACTGCAATCAGTTGCATTAAAATGTGATGAACTTTTCTGATCAATACTGAATTGTCAACATCCGAAGGTCCTCGTGCGAATATTAATACGTTTTTTTGTCACCGACCGAGTCCGTTCCACGTCTCTTCGAGGCAAAGCGCAACTCCTCGGTCGGTAACGAAAACTGTAATCCCAAATTCCCAGTAAAATTGGTAACATTTTTCACTACCCGACGGTTGAACACGTAGTCACAAGTTTGATGTAAAAAAAATTCACAGAGGTTCCTCGAGGTGATGTGAGACCTCCTCCTTCTCGCCCAGCTCTGGATCAGTCGGTATAAAAAACTGTAACCCATTTCTTCGAAGTGTTCTAAACTTTCCCGATCAATACCAAATTATCAACATCCGAAGGTCTTCGAGCAAAAATTGATACATTTTTCTTGTTACCGACCGAGTCCGTTCCACGTCTCTTCGAGGCAAAGCGCAACTCCTCGGTCGGTAACGAAAACTGTAATCCCAAATTCCCTCCGTCGTTCGCGGCGAAGCTCTCATCGTCCCTTTTTCCACTTCCGGTGGCACTCGGAGCCCAACATCAGCGGTTCCTCCTCGATTTCCCGTGTCGACGCGGTCCTCGACGGACGTTCGCCCTTCCCGCCCTTATGTATCTCCTCCCTCCCCTCTTTCCCCACTCGTGTTTGCAACCTTTCGTCGGATCCGTCCGGTCGCGTCTCACTCCTTGCCTTTTCCGCTGCGAAAAGTGATTCGCATTTTTTTCGGCATATTGCGACGGTCGAGTGGGCGCTCGAGTTTCTCTCTTCCTCTCTACGGGGCGCCCGCGACTCCGCGCCATAAGTAAGGCCCGAGAGTAAACGGACGTTTCTCCGACCATCTCGTTCTCCATGCCGCGTCCCGCGATTTCGCCCTCTCTCCCTCGGCCGAGGGAAGAGGCGCACAGAGCTTTGTCCAATTAAGCGGTCCGGCTTTGGCCAGAGAGGCTCGCAGCACGATCCACGACTGCCACGGAGGCTTCGCATATTTCTGTCTGGAGAGCATCGCCGAGTGAAGGTGGAGAGAGGACAAAAAAAAATAACTCGAATCGCCACCAGCTATTGCAAATCTCCCTCACTCTTTCCCCGGTGTTTCCGTCGGACTTTTTCAACTTATCGCAATTAGCTCAATAATTCAACCGGATTCGCAGACAGACGACGGGACGTTTTGACGCGACGCGTCACCTCGCGAACCTCTTGGAACCGTCAGCAATCCCCGCGTTCCCTGCCGTTGAAGGTCCTTTCCTTCGATGCTTTAAAAAAAAAAAATTAAACAAAATAAGTACCAAAGGGAGCATCTTTGCCAATTTAGCCCCCCGTCTCGCACTCGAGGTATTTTTTCATTACCAAATTCATACCAATTGTAATTCCTCGATCATCAATCGAGGGGTGAAGAGGAGAGGGATGAATGAAAGAAAGAGGAAAAAGTGCAGTGTCAAAGCATGAAGCGTACACGAGACTCATTGCGAAATTAGTCGGCATGACTCGACGCGAATATGCTTAACGACTTTTTTTTCTTCTTCTAAATGAGCAAACACCGTCGCCTGCGTCACTAGGATAAGGGTGGAAAACGGGCAGCCCTCGAGAGGAAAGTGCGTAGAGCGTCGTTGGAAAACGAGGCTCGTTGGATTGCAAGCAACAACAAGCACGGAAGGCTCGTTGCTCGAGGCTGGTTGGATAGCAAGCAAGGAACGTTGAGAGCGATAAGATGAAGACGATGATGATGATGACGAAGAGGAAGACGAGGAGAAAGAGGAGGAGGAAGAGAAAGAGAAAGAGAAAGAGGAAAAGAAGGAGAAGGAAAAAAAGAAAGGGAAAGAGACAGATAAAGAGAAAGATAAAGAGACAGATAAAGAGAAAGAGAAAGAGAAAGAGAAAGAGAAAGAGAAAGAGAAAGAGGAGGAGAAAGAGAAAGAGAAGACTATCGAACGTCCTATGGAACCAAACGCCATTCGTGCTTTCCACCCACCTTCCTCTGCCTCTTCTGCGCCTTCTTCCTCGACGTCGACGTCGTCGTCGAGGAAGGGTATTAAAACTCTTGGAAAGTTTTGCGACGCGAGCCAGATGGCGTCATTATCGACGTTCTCTCTTTCCCTCACCCGCTCCCTCTCGCCCCTATTTTCTCTTTGCTTTCACTAAGCTTCAGTCCTCTCTCTATCTATCTATCTGCTGGCAAGTAGCGAGAGAGCAATTCCGCTCTCTTCCTGGATTCCCGGGTCTCCGAGAGGCGGTCCAGCGAGTGAATACGAAATGTTTCCCTCCACAATTCGTCCGATTCCATTCGTACGTTAAACAAGCTTTCTCGATCACAAACCATTCACTTCTCCACCGTGGCGACGTTGAGGCAGAGTGGCAAGTTTACTGCCCCGAGCAGTTATTAGTTATTACAGTTGTATCGAGTGGAGGACGATCGGTCATTAGCTCGAATAGATTTCGGGCGTTATTAGTCATTGCCATTAAGGATGGTCGTCGAGTCTACTTCCCAATCCTCCTTCCACCGCAACGCTCTGCGCGACGAACAGAAATTCGACGATGTTCGCCAACCCCTCGACTCCTATTATGTACCAGGCGAATGGTTGCAGCCAGAAGGACGCCGCGAAACTTGCCCCGACGTTTCGAGACGCTTTACGCCATGTGCATTATTCGAATTTGCATCTCTCCGCAGTTCCATGTCCGTCCAGAAATCGCAACGCCGTGGAGGTAATTGTCGAAATGTTAATGAATTTCGCCTTTCACAGGACAATTCGGGGCGATGCGCTGTATAAAAAAATATTCGCTATTTAGTAAAGTGCCCGGGCGTTATTATGGGTGATGCGGCCCAATCAATAGTGGCGAATTATCCGTCGATGCCTCAGCAGCTGCATGGAAAAGGAGATTTGCACCCTTAAGAAACATTTCATGCCCACTACGATCCCCATTTATTATCATAATTTTTTGTTTCACAACGAAACGCGTATAAAAAATGACCTACAATTGCTACTGACGTAACCGTAACTCATGACTTTCCCATCACATTTGGTCGTGATTTCGTGTTCGTTCCTCCCCTTCTTCATTTTACAGTGTTTTGTTTGCGAACGAATCGGACAAAAAATTACGTACAGTTGCTACTGACGTAACCGTAACTCGTGACTTTCTGATCACATCTGATGACATCGAGTTCATTCCTCTCCTCGTTAATTTTACAGTTCTTTGTTCGCCAACGAATCGTATTTAAAAAAAAAGAAAAAATCTTCCTCTATGAGAAAGCAAAATGAGCAACAATTGTTACTAAGGCAACCACAACTCGTGACTTTCTCATCACACTCGTTTCGGAGTGAAGTTTGCTCGGAACAATTGAAGTTCCATACCTCTTTAATCCTAACGCAGAGCGCATGACCGATTCCACCGGATAAATGTTACATCAAGCTGCATCGAAAAAGAACCGTCGAAAGCAACGAGGGGTCCAGCGTCCCGTGACGTGTCACGTTTGTCACACAAATGGGCAGGCATTTGGCGAACGCGCGTCTTCCTCTCCCTCTCCCGCCGCACCGCCGCGCCGTCCGTTCGATGGACAAACTCTCGGCGTACCGTGGGATGACGAATTCCTGTGGATCTATACCGACAAACTCGTGCCGCTGGGATTCCACCGGAGATTGGACGGTGGACCGAAGAACAGCAGGAATGAGATGGCAGAACTACATACACGAAGACACCAAGCTCGCCGGATGTTGGCACGTGACTGAAATCTCGATGATTCCAACTTTTTTTGAAAAATCCTCTCGATAAGGATCACAAATATCTTTCGTGAACTTCGCACACACGCCCCCCCTTCCCCTCCCTCCCCCATCCAATCGACGAAATAAAAGATCATAAATGAAGTGTAACGAGTTTCGAGCGAGTTGCTTTTTTTCTCCTTTGGGCGCTTTCCAATGCTTTCGGTTCTGGTATGCAGGCTTTATGGTTTCTGAAATGAGCAAAGGAGGCGGTCTGGGGGGCGGCTCGGGGGTGAATTTTCCGAGGTTCCGAGGAGGAGAGGCGGGTGAGAGGAGACAAGGAATCCAATATGGGTAAGACCGCAACGTGGCAAACAGCACACGTCGGTCTTCGTGTACCAAATATATAGGTTTCTTGAGTCTAATATACCGAGGTACTTGAAAGTGATACCGATCCTACGGAAACTTGATCGCTTCGCGAAGTTCTCCGCTTGTCGGGCTGAGCAAACACCTCTCGGATGCTCGCGGTGGCTCTCATTGTTGGCCACATCCTCCGCACGATTGTGTTCCTTACACGATTCGCGAAGGGTTGGCATTAATCGAATGACAATATTCTTTCGTATTTGCCTTGGAAGGGGCGGTGGGATGAGAGAGCTTTTCTGCTTACACAGCAAACAAGAAATTGTACTTTTTACAACGACTCATTGTCCACGAAGGTCCACCATTTTTTATTCGCTAATTTTACGATCGTACCGTCCGGCCCTAGTTTTCCGAACGAGAGTACAAACTAAAATTTTTTATGACACAGATTATAAGAACACACACTGAGAAAAAAAATCGATTGAGTCAAGAAATGAGCGCTTACGGGTGGCGAAACAAATTTTTGATTCATCGAACGAAATAGTTGTTGTAGTATGTAAAGAAACATTTTAATCGACGGCCTGTTAGTTCGATCAACGAGGTATTCCTTTCGATCAACCAAACATTTGTTTCGCCACCCCTAAGCGCACATTTTGTTGACTCAATTGATTTTTTCTTCTCTGTGCAGATTTGTATATCCAAGCCTGGCCAAACGAATTTTGTTACTTATTTAGGGTGGGTAGAATAGCGCTCACTTCGCATAAGTTTCAGAGAAATGAGAGGGAATTGCAAGCACTTCTGGATGGTATTAAAATCTGAAAAAATCAAGCATATCGGAGGTGCTGCAAAGATTCATTTTGCATAATAATAATTCCAAAGTGTTATTAACAAATCGATGAACAATAAAATTGTTCAACTAATCTCCCGGAATCCTAACTTTTTTTAAATGAAAATGATTCGTTCACTATTCCGAATATGTATGCATTTTTTCTTTTTACATGGGAAAAATGTGTAGAAAGTCGCAAAATTCAAAGTGAATTTAAAAATTGGAAAAAATGCATACGTATTCAGAAAAATGAACGAATCATTTTCATAAAGAGAAAAGCTAGGTTTGTGGGAGATTTCTTGAACGATTTTATTTTTCATAAATTTGTTGATAACATTTTGGAATTCTTATTATGCAAAATTCATGGAACTCATGCGAAGTGAACGCTGTTCGCAAGAACTACCTCAACAAAATTATTTTAACGAGACTTCGTATTCCGATCCTACGAAATTATTTTTCACTCTAAACAAAAAATTGCGCGCCTCTCGTGAAAAAAAAAATATCAAAAAATACTTCATGACCCGAGCAATCCTCGCATGCCCCACCCAGAGCCCGGAACTAATGCCACTCGCGGCGCGCGACCCTCATTTCTGCCCGGGCGTTAATCAATTTTCGCTCGGGCCAGAGGACGCCTTATCGAGTAGCCGCTTCCGCCTCGTTGCCCGCCGCCTCCGGTAACGCGGACGAAATTTTTCGTGCGCAACCGGGATGACGAGTCAGGAAACGAGCGGCAGATGTTTTTAGCTGGACACAATCAACCCGCCCTCCGCACTCGTCGCCAAACGAGTCGTGACAAAATATGAGTATTTGTCATTGCCCGTTAATCGCCGGGCTATCAATTGCGACGCTTTCCTTGGGGGAGTCCCGTTTCTCCGGGGGAATCCCGCGCCATCCTCCGGCTTTTACAACCCCCGCCCGCGATCCCGTACGGCGTCCGAGACTCTCGGCGAAGCGTCGAACACGGAGCCGAGAGCTTTACACTCCAAGTTTCTAAACGCCCGCGAATCGCGCGAAGGGCCCGCGAGCGCGAGGGACATTAAACGGTTATGGTACACGCGAGCTCGAGAGCCCTTTCGGACCGTCGAAGAGTTTCCACTCCCGGCTCCGCGTGCGTGGCGGCGTTTATGGCGAATAAATATTTTATTCCCTTCGATACTCGCCGGTTTATCGCATTCCGTCGCGCACCCGACAACCGGTCAGGGCGACGGTGAAAATTCCGCAAACCGCAGGACAAATTCGCCGCTCGAAAAAGAAAACAAGGAGCGTCCAAGTAGATAAGGCACCACTCGATCAGACGGGCCTTCGAGGATTAAATTCGTCGATTCGTCGCGGGACAATGGCAGCTTTCGTGCACGGGTCGTAAAAGTATAGCGGGGAGGAATCTTGACAGAGTCCGCGAGGAGTCCTTTTTTATTTTTTAACTGTCGGACCGTTAACGACGCCTCGATAGTCCGCTGACTCGGCGCGTGTTACGTTTACGAGGCACTCAACGTTTCATCGATTTATCACCGATGAGGGTCGGGAGAAACGATGGCAATGTCACCCGGAGGAGTGAGAGAAGCCGCGAGAATGTGCATAACGCGGATAGAAAATTTTTTAAGTTTTTTTATTCCTTATGTTTAGTGGATTTTTGGGTAAAACCTTGTTGCGAAAAATCTGGATCGAAAATCTGTGTCTGTTTTTGCATTAACCGTTTTGGTCTTCTGTTTTCTTGGGGACTAGGTGGGAACCGGTAAAGTCTCCGTGACCAGGTCTCGGGTAGGATCGTTCAACAGGGCCAAAGAAAACTCAGTTAAACTTTCGGGCTTTTTTTTTTAACGCGTCGAAGGATGATAGGGTGATGGAAATCCAGCGGGTCGAGTTTCGGGAGAAAGTCTCGAAAACAAAGTTTGGAAGCATCGTCGCTGCTTCGCCACGATAAGATCTACCTTCGACGTTGAATTTTAACCCGCTGAATGAGCTCGTGAGACTGGACGAGCATTTTTTTTAGCGGGTCTGATCACATCCATTCGTTTCTACTGGGTTCATTGTCTTCGAACCCTCTTCGGCAACGAGCTGGATGAGCTACAATGAAATAGTCACAAATTACACTCCCGGAAACTTATCGAAAATGACTGAATCTACTCGTCATACTGGAAATTCTATTTACCGAGTGAAATATGCAATAACGCCGTTTGCTAAACTTCTAAAAAATGACTGAATTTACTCCTCATACTGGAAATTCTATTTTCCGAGCGAAATTTGCAAAAACTCCGCGTTTTTATGTATGAGGCTTGACATATTTGCGGATGAGAGAAGATTTTTGAGTGTCCGATGACATGCCAGCCATTTCTACTGCATATTCTTTTCGAACTTTTGCCCACTACCAGAGGAACGAGCTAGACTGAAAGTTTTACAAATTTCACTTCCGGAAGCTTCTCAAAAATGTCAAAATCAACTCATCGGACCCGAAATTCTGTTTACCGAGTCACATTCGCAAAGAGCTTTGACATGTTTTCGGAAGAGAGAGCATTTTTTGTACGTCTAATCACATCCAAGCCCTTTCTACTACGCATTGTCTTCGATCCTTTTTCCACTACCAAACGAACGAGCTGCACCAAAAAATTCCACTCTCAAAAGCTTCTCGGAAATGTCAAAATCGATTCGTCATACCCGAAATTCTGTTTACCGATGAAAATTCACAAAAACGCCGTTTGCTACATTTCACGGACGATGCGAGACAATTTTTTGTGTGTCTGATCACATGCCAGCCCTTTCTACTGCGCATTGTCTCCGCTCCTGTTTCCACCACCGAACGACCGAGCTGCACCGAAAAATTCATCAATTCCACTTCCGAAAGCTTCTCAAAAATGTCCTCGAGCAACTCGTCATATCCGAAATTCTGTTTACCGACTGAAATCCGCAAAAAAAAAAAAAAAAAAACGCCACTCGCCATATAGAGCAGAAGAGGTTTGACTTATTTGCGGACGAGAGAGCTATCTCTGGTTCTTCTCTCGTGCTTCTTCCATTTCCTTCCGCGCCACGACTTCCTCTTGCATATCTTCGACAAAAATGGTCACTCCCTCTCTCTCCCTTTCTCTCTGCGCTCGGGCTTCATCTCCGAACGCCTCCCATCCCGGTTGTTTACTCCGGTCGCACTGTTTTCCGAACGATACGTCAGTCCCTTCGAACGTTTCCTTTCTCTCCTTCTCTCTGGATACAGTTACGCCGCGAGTATAAGAAGAGAAAACTTTTCGCTAAAGTTTCTCGTCTCCGGACGTGGCCACGGGAAAGCTGTACCTCCATAAAGCATCCCAGAGGGTGCAGGCATGCTTCCCGGAATATCTATACTCATCCGCGTGTGATGTGTGCCGCTTCCGGGTGGGGGAGGGATCTAATCAAATTTTCTAAGCGGAATCTTCGCGGCTTGTACGTCTATTTTTTTTTTCTTTCATCAGTCGTTTGTCTCGACATTGCGCAGCGGGCGGTAGACATGCATTAAGGTACAGTAGAACCCTGATTAACTGGGGTCGAATTAACCGGGAAGCGGATTAACCGTGCGCGTCTTCCGAGGTTTTTTTTTTTTTAATACTCGGTGCACATTGCACCACATGTCATTGTGGCTAGTTAAAATAAAGTTGTATTATTAACCATTATTAACTTATATACTTTAGCTGTCTAGTTCGTATTAACAGGGATTTTGATAACCCGCACCCAGAAAAATAATTTATTTGACGGCCACCGTTTATTTGGTTTAAGTAAAATATTTATTTTACTTAAACAAATTTTTATTTTAATCAAATAAATATTTTTACTTAAACCAAATAAACGGTGGGCGTCAAATAAATTATTTTTCTGGGTGCGGGGACTCTTCGGTCCCGAGCGTCCCGGTTAATCGGGGTTGTACTGTAGTATTTGCGGACAGTCTGACCCCACGTGAGTTCAGAAAGAATTGAGAGGGGAATCGCGAACACTTCTCGATGGGATAAAAATCTGAAAAAATCCAACGTACGGAGGGTGCTGAAAATATTGAGTTTGCATAATAATAATGCCGAAGTGTCATTGCCAAATTAATGAAAAACAATTGCTCAACAAGTTACCCGGCAACCTAACTTAAAAAAAAAAAAAAAAATACTTCGTTTATTTTTTCTGAACACGTTTGAATTTTTTGCAAAATTACACAAAATTCCGAAAAAATTCATACGTATACGAAAAGATTAACAAATCGTTTTCATATGAAGAAATCAAAATCAAAGAGATCCAATCAAAATTTCTAAGCGGAATCCTCGCGGATTGTACGTGTATTAAATTTTCTTTTCTTTTCTTTAATCAGCCGGATGTCCCGACATTGCGCAGCGGGCGGTAGACATGCATTAACGTGGATTTGACAGAGTTCGCGGGAGGAGGATCGTTAGGCCGCGGCGGGGCGGGAGGGTGAGAAATGCGAGGCGGCCGAGAATGAGAAAACCATATTCCGGGGCGTTTGTCCGGCTCGTAAGCCCGGGAAACTTGGGAGATTTCCCGCATGAATAAGCCGTTACGCGAGGATACTTTGATAAATCGTAGAGTAAAACCAGTTCCAGCTTCGCCGTTGGAGAGTCCGGACGGGCGAGTGGCTTGTACGGCAAAGTCCGAACAGCGATGAAACGTGCGTGCGACGTATTCCTCGAGCTTAGCTCCGGAGCAAACCCTCGCGTCAGCGAACTTCCCGCCTCTTTCTCTCCCGGCAGTCTCATCGTGCCCACACCTTGAAATATACCTAGTCGGATGCACCCTCGAAGCGAGGGGCCGCTCGGACCCTCAACCCCCGGGGCTGCCTTTAATCGTTTCTCGTAAATGCCTGACGAGTTTATAATTTCGAAGTTACGAAAAGCTTCCGGGAACCACTGGACTCTCAGAATCCCGGGCGGTTCGGCCAGAACTGGAGGCTGGGAATTATTTACATACATGAAGATATCTGCATGACATCAAATTTCATCTTTGGCAGGTCTCCATCAATCCACGGTTTTGCGGAGAAAAAAATATTGTTCACTTGTAGAATTTTATTATTCGAGTGAACTTCTTCGAGCAAAGTTTGTACGATGCAAAATGCAGCCGTTATAAATGGATGAAATTTTATCTCATGCAGATATCTTCAGGGTCACCGGCTGTGATTTACTGCAGGAATTGGTATTTTTCATAAAAAAGTTTGATAAATGTTTTGAGAAATTAGTATTTTTCACAAAAATGTTTGCAAATTTCAATCAAAAGATTTGTAATTTTCATATGTGATACTTTGATTTTGAAAGCAAAGTACATTAAGGTTCAATCAAAGTAAGCAATGTTAGTAAATTTCAAGTTCAAGTATATTATATTTACAATTTATTTTCACACTCCACACACATACATCCGAACATTTTTCCAAAATATGATTTTTCGAAGTTTTGGAACGTTCTGAACACGTTTTCATTAAAATCTCGTAAGCAATATTTTTCACCATAACAAAGCTTCCTCTACAAGGGAAAAAAAGGAAGAAAAAAAAAACTAGACCGAGCGGATCGTGCGGATCATCCGCGCAGCTTCCAATCTCCACCCTCCCGAGCGGAGAGGAAAGCCCGTGAGAAAAAAGAAGTTTTGCCATGTAGTAGGCAGAGTTGCTCGATGGATGTCTGCCGTATCTCGTGCCTCCTTTCCCGGCGCGAGCACGCAGGGAAAACCGTAGGAAGGAGACCGCCGGGACGACAAAAGGTTCTTCTAATGTCCCGATACGTATGTGCGGAGCGTCCTGCTACCTCCACCTTTTACCCGTCGGGGAACGAAGGAACGAAGGAACGAAGAAGAACACACTAGTATGCAGCTCGTTTCTCGTGTGTTATCCGAGGCACTCTCGTCTCTCAGCCTCATCCTCGTCCTCGTACTTTCTCACGGGCCTCACGGTGCTCCATGAAGAAAATAGCGGTAGGTGTTTGTCCCGAGACAGACGAAACGAGACTCCTGGAGGAGGGAATCGAGGGAGAGCGAACGGCGCAGTCTGGAATAGAAAAGGCGGAAGCCAATGTGCCATTGCGGAAACGCGAACTACCCTACCTTTGTCTCTTACATGGTACGCTTGAAGGGGGGGGGGGGGGGGGGGGGAAAGAGTGGGACAAATGGCGCAGCAAAGGAAGAAAGAGGACGGAACGATAATAGAGGGAAGGGGGGAGAGCCGGAGGTACGCTCTGATTTACCGAGGCAATCGCTCTTTATTTCTCTCCAGGCGGCCCTCACGAGTCCTCCGCCTCTATATACGCCGTCTTCGATAGATATCGCCTTGTAATAGCCCACCGTTACCTGAATATCAGGGGCACGAAACGGCTGCCTGTGCGTTATACGTCCTATGAAAATTTATCAGGTGGAGGAGGATACACCGACTCTACGCGAGCATCCCGCCCTCGACCCCCTTCCCGATGATGGTATTTATCCGGCTCGACGCGTGCTGCCTGGTAAAATTGGTTTCAACCATAAATCCACCTCTTAACCCTCTTGCGTCGAGTTTGTATGTAGATGGAATAATGATAAATGTATGAGGCATTCTTTATCAACCGGGCCACTTTTTTTTTCGGTCTTATTTTAATAAACCTCTCGGAGGTTTTTTAGAATTTGCCAATTTGCGGTACTAGCTGAGAGGGGCTTCTCTGATTTTTTTAAAAGATTTTTAAAGCGCACCGTTCAGGGTTTAGGTTTTTTGTAAATATCAGTTTATCTCAGAAAATATTGGTCGCTCAAAGAATTCTTAGGAACATTAACTTTTTTATTTTTCGGTAACTTTGGAATGATGTGGGAGTTATAATTTTCCCGATACAGGAAAGTCCAGTTTTCGTAAAAAAAAAATTAGAATTTTTTTTCTACTAAAAACACACCTTCGATTCTGGTCCCACTTTTACAGGGTATTTGGCATTGTATGAAGATTCTAAATAAAAATGCCCAAAGTGGGAGCTGCGATACTGGCGTAGTAAAAAAAGGAACAAATAACAAATTGAATTCATATAGCTTTGTACAAAATTGACTATTATTCAGATAAATAAAAGGGGTTTGCCTGTAGTCTGTAAATTTGACTCATATTGTTGGGAAACTTGTTGGACGCTCGTGCGTCGAGTTTATAGATGAAATAATAATAAATACATATCTATAAACAAAATAAGGTTTTCGGAGCTCCGAAATATTAACGTAGCGTTTTTATTTCGAGGTGGCTGTAAAAAAAAATTGAATCCAGCAAGATATTCCAGATATTTAGTAACCATCGAAAGTGAAGATTTTTCTAACTCGCGACATTCGAGGCGTTTGTTCACAGGCTAGTGCGATAGCGCGTAGATTAGGAGATGAAAAAAAAGCTCCGTCGCTGGGAGTCGGGAACGATGGAGAGTGAATTCACGGTTGGCCAATTAAATTTTATCGTTGCATTAATCGGCGTTTCAATTGACCGGGACGTATGGAATTTTCAATTAAAATCCCATACAAATATTATAACGGGCGGTGTTTGATTAGACGATGATTGACGACCCGTTCGCAGCCCGGCGTTGGCAGCCCGTTTTAGATAACGCGATTACACAGTTGCGAATAAGGCCGCTCACCGAGACATGCTACTGTAATAGTGTGTTTTTAATGATGGCGAGAAACCGGTGCGCCCTCGATGCGAAAGATCTCGGCTGGCATCGACAGCGAAAATAAATTACGGCCAATAAAAAAACATTTGTCCCAGAACATCGTGTTCGCTATCGATGATAATAAATTTAGCGACGATCGATCCAGGTGTGATAATCGAGGGACGGACGGAGATGGCGAGTGAAGTTGTCGCACTTCTGTTGGAGGGGTAGAAACCACCCCCCGGTAGCTCGCAGCATTGTCGTCGGAGGGCAGCACGTTTCTCGAAGCTCGCGTTCTGCGAATATTCGACGGCGAAGCTTCACTCGCTTGACTTCAAATGTAACACACTTTAAAAGCAAACTTCGATTAGGTTTTTAGTGGGATGGCAAAATAGCAACAAAAAAAAATATATATTTAAAATATTCCCTTCTTGTGCCATTTTTGTGTCAAATATTGGGTCGAAGTGGAAAACATCGCAGCTTCGTAATCAGCATGGGAAATGTCCAAAAAATATATATCGTACCGAATATAGAGATGAGGATGAACCGAGACCACCATACTACATAGATGACCGGTATAGCTCGGTGTGACAAATGACAAACGGACAAACGGAGAAATGACGAACGAACAGATTATCGATTGATCAGATGACAACAGTCTTGATCGGACTTTCTAAAAGAACAGACGTGTGACAGTTCGTGCTCACGATATTGAGCCGCGATTGTACTAATAATATCCGCCCCAAAACAAAATACGCACGTTATTTATTCCACGAGATTTATTCCGTGCGTTATTTATTCCACTATATATATATATCTATATATATTAGCGGTTATGATCGACCTTGCGATACGGCCGCTCATAGTTTCAGTGTGAGTGTCTGTGAGTATCCGTGAGTATCCGTGAGTATCCGTGAGTATCCGTGAGTATCCGTGAATTACCTTGAGTATCCATGTGAGGGTCTGTGAGTATTTTTGAGTATCCGCGTCAATCTATGAATATCAGTGAGTATCTTTGAGTATCCGTGTCAGTATACGTGTCAGTATCTGTGAATATCTGTAAGTATCGGTGTGAGTGTCCAATCGACATGAACTTACCCAGGATAGCTATACGTATTTTATTTTAATCATCAAACATTCTGAATGATAGAAAAAAAAATGCACACGGGAAACACCGCTACCTTTTTTTATCCAGTAGTAACGTCGACCGATGTTCGGGCAGCACAGACTATTAGAAAGAATTAGAAAGATTAGAAGAGCGTCGAGATAAGCGCCCGCCAAAGGGATGCAGACAGTGAGGGGTTTGAGATAAGCGTTCGTCCGGGGGAAAACCGGTGGCGCGGTCGAGGAGATTTGGGGCTACAGAACGAGATCTTTTCTGACTCGAGAGCATTCGAGGTTTTCGGATAGAAGAGCTTATCGCTCGTGAGCGGAGAGAGGCGAGTCCGCCTCGACGCGTCGTCTAGGAATTTATGTTCGCCGCCACTCTCTCGTCCCGTTCATCCCCCCCATCCCTCCCCGCGCGTTTGCTCCAATCGGCGAAAACGGAACTGCACGATTTCTTCACGAGTCTTTCGCGACGTGATTTCTCGCTTCCTCTTGTATATATGTACGAATACATATATATATATATCTGCAGATATGTATACAGATATATATATATATCTGTATACATAAAAGAGATACAATTCTGTGGAGTTTGAACCTCGATTCCGTCGACCAGATGCGACACTCTCTTTCCGCCAGCACTTCACTTTGGATCTCTGTCACTTTTATCTCTCCGTACTTCTCATTGTTCCAAGAAACGCCCGATCGTTGTCGATAACGTCACGACACGAACAAACAGTCGCCGACTATCTTGAATCTCAATTAATGCCTCGGACTTATCGGTCGATCATTATTTTATTATCGGCGCTACTCGACCTTCCGCTCTTCACTGCCGCCCTTCGACATTTGTGGCCAGCCGGGCGAAAAGAGCACACTTTGTCGATCTTCTCTTCCAGAATTCGAGATTTTCGGACGACGGTCAAAGTCGAAAAAAAAAATGTTTTCCATTCTTTTTCTTCTGTATTTTTGAAAAACGATTTTATCGAATCGGAAACTCTGTCTTGAATAATTATTAACCGATTCATCGTTTATATATTTCATAATGTTCTCCTGGTGTTTTTTTTCTCCTACGTGGTCATCATCTTTTCCGGGTTATTCCGAGAGCTTTTTCGGGGATTTTTCCTCCGGAGGTTTTTTTCCCGAGAGCTTTTTTCGGGGATTTTTCCTCCGGAGGTTTTTCACGAGAGCTTTTTTCGGGGTTTTTCTGCTACTACGACCGAAAAACTGAACGAAGTGAAAAAGTGATGTAAGCTTTTAAATTTTTTCTAAGAACGATTTTTTTTTCCCAACACAAAAAGTTTCGAAATTTATGCACCACGAATCTCTGAGAAATTGATTGTGTCTCACTGTGCCCCGTGACACATTGTGTCCCACTCTCCCCTACTTCCTTCCCCATCCGGAAATAATACGTTGCGCTCGTTCGGCGGAGAGTCTCCGGTGAAATCCGCGTTAACCCGTTCGAGGAACTGCCGTCAGCCGGCGGAAGCGAAACAATAGCCAGGAGCAGAAATACCGAGAGAATTTGAAAAAGCGCGTTTTCTGCTCCCCCCCCCCCCCCTATCCACCGTTTCTACTGCCATAGCGAAACGCTCGAAACCGTCGGCGTTCGCGTCTCTGAATGAAACTAATAAACTGGATAACCGAAAAAAATTGCTTCTGGCTGTTCAGTTTCATTTGGCGTGTGGTGTATATCGTATATAGCATTTCGGACAATGCTCTCTCACGCGTTCGCCCCGGGCCAAACGTGCGGGCAGTCTCCTACCACCCCGAAAAATTGTTCTCCCTCCATCCACGCCTGTGCGCTAGGAGGCACAGAGAATAATATTCCACAGGGGTTTTCGAGCCTCCCGGAATGTGCGGTGCAACCGTACGAGAGGTTGTATATACATATAACGTCTCTATTTCGCCTTTACATTTCCATCAACCCCCCGAAGCCCCGAAATATTGCATTTGTTATCCGCCACCGGCGAGACGAACGTCCGCTGTACATCGCGCGTACTCTCGTTCCTCACTTTTCACTTTTTTTCATGGTTTTTTTTTTAATACTGTGTGTGAAAAATGTGAACAATTAATAAGAAGATACAGATTAGAAGAACTGCGGGTTGAGAAAGTGACGGCGAAAAAAAAGTATCGAGAATAATCGAAATATCGAAACTAAAGATTTATCGCATATTTGCCGGGAATTTATTTCGAGTGAAGCCCCGAAATGTTGCACTTTAATCTGCCATCGGCGAAACAAACGTCTGCCGTAGATCTTCACTTTTCCGATTTTTTTTTTTTTTTTTTGTAATACTCTGTGAAAAATTTGCACAATCAATTAGAAGAACTATGGGTTGATAAAAAGTCGGCGTAGAAAAGTATCGATAATCACAATATCGAAACTAAAATTAATAACATGTTTGCCTGGGCGTGAACTTGGTCGGAGTGAAGCAGCGACTCATCGCGATGGGAATGCGACAAATTTGTCAAATTTTGTTAGAGCTCGAAGCGGCTATTCATCGATCTTGTTCGGGTGCGCGTTACACACGAGCTCGAGAGTTAATCTCGCCGGGTCAAGCGGTAGGCAAACACGAACGGATAATGGAAGATCGCTGATCGCGGGTACGTGCGTGCTCAAGGCGCAAACGTATCGCCTCTTTCGCGTTTGCCTCCGATGCCCACGACCTTTCGTACGAAATTTATATCCCCTTCCGCAGATAAGGCACAGCGCGTTACAGATGCGCCTCGTAAACCAAAAGAAGCTTCCGATGTACGATAAGGTCGTACGTAAACGGAGCTAATAACCGGCTCGTCAAAAAACCCTTTCGTAATAGGGGAAAGCGGGCCAAAACGGTCCTTCATTAGAGACGGGACCTTTTTTATGTCCCACTAAAAAAAAATCATATCATCCGATTCGGCCCGTGTTATTAATTTTCTCGTTTCTTCAACCCGGAACATCCCGAGTAGAAATTTTCGAACGTTACATCGGGCCCTGATAGGGTCCTGAGAAGGCCTTATCGGGGCCCGACGTAACGCTCGAAAATTTCTACTCGGGATCCGGCTTCCAGAACTCCTGGTGCTTCCTTGGCTGAGTCTTCCAAAAATCACCATTGAAAAGCCCATTGATTACGATTCATTATCCGTTAAAGGTAATCCAATGAGATTTTGCCAATGGTGTCATTCCCACTTGTACTACCATTTAATATACCAGTAAGAATGGGAAAATGTACTACTTAAAATTCTCCACTGATTTGCCAATGGATTCCCATTAAGAATGAATAGTAGAAAGTACCATTTCAATATTCCCCATTAATTCCCATTAGGATCCCATTGATTACCTTTCGACATAATTCATTACCATAAAACGCTCAACGGGAAACTTAGCCAAGAGCTCACACCGTTCCCTCCATCGGCACGGCGTCTCCACAGTCATCCAACTCCCATCCAGGCGTCTCGTCATCACTACGAACAAGTCAAAAAATAATCACATCCGGCCGAGAGTAACACCGGCAAGAAAACGGACCAACGATACCAGATCGCTCCTTCAGGATTAAAATTCCGCTTCTTAATATTCAGCCCGGTACTTTCGAGCGGCGTAAAACTTTAACAGTTTCATCCATCGCGGTGTCCACCACCCTCGCAGACTATTATGCGAGGGTCGCCTCTCGAGGGAGGTGTCCTTCGAATTTTCCACTCTCGCATATTATCCGTTTCTAGATTCGACGCTCGGCCGGTTCGGCCTCGGCGGGTCATTGTATGCATGTGTATATTGTTGCGACGAGGGTGCAAGGGGGGGGGGGGGGGGAGATTTTGGCTTATGTACCATTGTGGTATGGAAAGCGAAGGTGGTTGGAAGTGGCACGTAGGCAAAAGCAACGTCGGGTCTCTCCTGTGTGCGTACGAGGACTCCGTTCGCCGGGAAAGCGAGACAGAGCAGCGGAACGGGCACGGCAGAATAGTCCCGCGTCGTTCCACGTCCCTCTGGCGTTAGACAAGGGTATATCGAGAGGGGTGGCTTTCCACCCCGGCCCCCTCCTTGTGTGATTGGTGTAGGTCCTCCGGACCATTTGAATACACGACACTGTAATCACGCGACTGGACACCCAAACCCCAGTCACCGACTCTCACCCTTCCATATCGCGACGCGGAAACCCCCTTGGACCTTACAGTCACAGGACTTTCTCACACCGCTCACACACGCTAGTCGCCACGTCGCTCCCTGTCCGGGGAATACTTCGAGATTGCAAGCTCTCACACCTCTCCGCTCCTCCCCCCCCCCCCCCCCCCCCCGCTCTCTCCGCTTCGGTCACAACGGCATCAGCTTGACCACTGCTGCTGCGCGTCCCCCCCGAATCTCAAAGTCCAATAACTTCGAGCCCCAACTACCCGGGAAGCGCGGCTTGAATTATAATAACTTTTTTGTTTTGTTTTTGTCACTTTTTTTTCTTTCGAACCCCGGGGCTTCGATCTGAAACGCTTCGGGTATTAACGAATTGTGAGAAGAGAAAACATCGAAACAAATAAAAAAATTCTGAAGATGTCAACCGATGTTGACGTAAATACGTGATGACGTGAATTGTAGGTTCGGTGAATAAAGGTTGTGGCGTAATTGTACTGAGAGAAGGCTCTAGTAAAAACTACCGATCATTTATAAATATATTTATGTTTATAAATATATTTAAATATATAACAAAATTATATAATTGTATATTATATGTATACAACTATAATATACGAATATATTGTATATTGAAAGATATACTGAAAACAAAAAAAAATGTCCCGCTCACTTTTATCGTACGAATAACTACACCATAACTATAGTTATAGTTATTCGTGGGATAAAAGTGAGCGGGTCAAACTGTTTGATTTTAATTATATTTTTCCGACATATTTTTATTATCTCTCTTTAATTATCATTTTAATTTCTGGATAGCCGTACCGATCGACAAAGGCCTCGGAGAACTAACGAATCGAATAAAAATCCGATCGTTTTCTCCACAAATTCGGCTTCGCGTAGTCGCACGCTGCGGCTTTCTTGCTGCTCCGGAGCGTCGAGCGTCGCAGTCGTGCACGGGGGACGGAGTTGTCTAAACATTTGCCCGGGTAAAACTGTTGGCCGGGCTGCATCACCTATGTGGAACTCGGTTAACCCTTCGCTATTTCATTAAATTAGGTGAGCGAAGGGTACAGAAGCGTCTGCACGGGGTGGGTGGAGTTTCGTGCGCGAAGCCGGAGTCGTCTCCGTACTTCGCGTAGTCGTAACGACGCAAGCCCACGTACTGGGAGAGAGGCGTAGCTAGACCGTCGAGAACGAGCGGGACGGGGAGCTTTTCTGACGAGGCTCCCGAGTAGATTCACCCTTGAAGCGTGTGCAGACGATCCCGCACCGCGTCCTCTGGCCAACATCCCGCCTTCCTTCGGAAGCCAACGTCACTCCACCCACATCCACCTTCTCCCTCCTTCTTTTCCGCCGCGCTCTCGAGAGCTTGCGAGAACTTTCGCTTTTACCGTCATTTTATAATTCATGACAGTCCTCCGTGTCGGTCGGTGCACGCTACAAGGTGCCCGATGGCACGCGCTCCATGCGAAACGGCTCGGGAGCGAGAGAAAGTAAAGAGGGTTCGGCAGAGTTTTCGGTGGAGGGAAAAGCTCCGCGACCCACCGGAGCTAAATCATGCATTTTATTAGGAAAAGCCGCAACCCATCGTTTGTGCCATCGATACGCGTGAGTACACTTGGGCTTTCGAGTTAACAAAAAAAAACGGGAGCAAAGGGTTGTCGTACGAAAGCTTTCGATGATTAATTCACAGTCGGTTCACTTTTGGGAATCCAAGATCACTGAGTAGCGTGATGAGTAAGAAAAATCGGAAAAAATTGTAGTAACATTTTTCATCTGTTAGTTACATCGCCCATTTTTTTTTTCTCGAGAGCTTGCGAGAACTTCGGCTTTTACCGTCATTTTATAATTCGTGATAGTCCTGCGTGTCGGTTGGTGCACGCCACGAGGTGCAAGGGCTCGAGAGCGAGAAAAGTAAAGAGGGTTCGGCGGAGCTTTCGGTGGAGGGAAAAGCTCCGCGACCCACCGGAGCTAAATCATGCATTTTATTAGGAAAAGCCTCAACCCGACGTTTGTGCCATCGATACGCGCGAGCACACTGGAGCTTTCGAGTTAACAAAAAAAAGGGGACTGTAAAGGGTTGTCGTACGCAAGCTTTTGATGCTTAATTCAGTTCGTTTACTTTTAGGAATCCAACATGCGTGAGAATGAAAATGAAATCTCAGTAGCGCGATAAACTTGAGTAAGAAAAATCTGGAAAAATTACGATAACATTTTCCATCTGCGAGTCATATTGTCAATATTTTTCAGATTTTTGTGAGACTTCCTTACTACTTAAAATGGTCGCCATTCGTACGTGCCGGATTAAACCGAATCAAAATTAGCGAGAGAGATTTTATTGACGAAATTGTTGTCATTTTTTTTAATTTCAAATGATTGTTATTATCGATTTTGTAACGACGAATTATTTCCTATGAATCAGTTTTATTCCTTCGGTCACGGGTAGTTTGAAGCTTTCTTGCGCGTCAGGCAGCCAGCAACCCTTGTCCTATAAAGACTCCCCCTGGATTTCTACCCCTTTGATTATCGCCCATTGGCGTAGTCTCTAATTAAATCGAGCTCGGTATTTTGCTATTTTGCAAAAGTCCTTCCGCCTTGTATTTCCGAAGTATGCGAAGCATCTTTGGCGTGTGTATCATAGACTGGGGCGAAACGGACCACCGGGGCAGAACGGACGATTTTTTATAAATTTTTCGCCGAACTTAAAAAAAGATCTTTTATCAAATACCGAAAACTGTTCAATTTTGCGCCGCAATTTCCGGAATTTCGAAATACGATCATTGCGAATCGATAAACGCAATTCTTGCACAAATTTGTTGAAGTATCGAGATTGAACAAAAATAAGTAAAGACCTACGCCAATGCAGGGAGAAAGGAGAAAGGGTTAATCTCGGCGTCGTCGTGATCGTCGTCATTGCCCGCCGTCCCCGTTTCCCGGCGGTTCTTTATCTTCTCGCACAGATTTTAATATAAATTATAATCTAATGTCGTTTCTTAATACCCTCTGCTCCGTTCGGAGATCAATTTTTGCTATCTACAGCCCGCGGCGGCAGCGATGAAACTTCGTATAAATGTAATAAACGATGAGAACCCGTACTTATTATTGGTATTTCTCATTGGGCGATTGATCGGCCAGTTCGTATCTCGCGAAGCGATAGGTTGATAAAAATTAACACAGCATAATGTTCGTATGAAACAATTTTTTTTTTCTTTCGGATTGTCCAACTCTGCGAGATTATTGCTACGAGGATTTCCCTGAGTCTTCGCGAGGCAATTCTCGAGACTTTCGTTCTCTGGAAACGCGGCGTTGCTGCGGATAAGGCAGGAGATAGAGAAGAAGCGCGATGGATTTATGGTTTTCCTCGGACTCCGTGGAACTAAAGACGGATCCACCAGAGCCACCTCGAGTTCCCGTCGAGGCAACCCCCGGCGCGTCGAGCTATACCCGGAGATGATAGGATGTATGTTGGAAGCGGGACTGCGACACCCCCTCGTGCGTCTTTCAGCTTCCTCGTACCAGTGTTTACCCCCCCCCCCCCCCCCTCGCGCGCCCCTCTAACGCCCGGCCAGGAGCTTCTCCATTCCAACTCCTCGTGTACTTACGCACAAATAGTAGTAGTGCGTGTACCATCGGTCGTCTCTCGTACCGGCGATGTTTGTCTTCTTATATCTCGAGCCTATATCTCCTCTGCCGGCTAATATACTGTTATGTAGCAGTGAACGAGCGCGAAAGCGTGCGAGGCCGCCTCCGGCCAAACGGCAAATCGAATCAAACAATCTCGCTGCGACGACACTCCGAATCGAAGCGATTTTTTTTTCCAGCTTGCTTCTTCAGAATTTTTTGAAAAATTGTAATCGCCAAATGATAAGAGTTTCACAAATTTTGATACGTCTCTTACGACCGATAAATGAAATTTTCAAACCGGAAGCAACGTATTTCCGTTATGACGTCACTCGCGGACGAAAAATGAGATTTTCAAACCTGAACCGACGTATTTCTGTTATTTCGTAAATTGCGACCGAAAAATTAGATTTTCAAACGTATTTTCGGTAAACCTTCGGGAAGATTACTAGATTCTCGGTTTCTGGATTTCATAAATTTCATAATATGAATGAAAAAAAAAAAAATAGTTCAACAAATTCCCCGGCAACTTAACTTTGTGTTCATATGAAAACAATTGTTTAATCTTTTTGAACACGTATGAATTTTTTCAGAACTTTGTGTGATTTTTAAAAATTACGTTTTTTATCAGCTAAAAACGGGATGCTCAATAATTGCACAAAATTCTGAAAAAATTCATACGTATTCAGAAAAATTAACAAATTTTTTTCATAAAACAAAAAGTTAGGTTGCCGGGTGATTTGTTGGAAAATGTTTCTTGCGTTAATTTGTAAATAACATTTTGGAATTATTATTATGCAAAAATAATCTTTCCAGTACCTTCTATATGGTTGATTTTTTCTGATTTTCATCTCATCGAGAAGTGTTCGCAAGTCCTCTTTCAATTCTCTCCGAACTCACGTGGGCTCAGGCTGTCCGCTAATACAACCTCAAATGGCTTCGGTTCAAAAAGTGCATCTATCTCTCTCGCACTCATATGTCACGTGGTACATCTCTCACACGGCCTTAAAAAAAAATAGAAACGACACTTTTCGTTGCGGCAATTTATGCATCGAGGGGTTTGTCTTAGGAACGAGAGAAAGTAGGCTCGTCGTGTGCTACTTTGTTAGTTTTTGGATCGGTGAGCCAAAGGGGTCAGCGGGAAGTTGCTGAAACCGCGGTTAGCGAACGGACACGAAGGCCACGAGGAGGGATGTCCCGAATCGACGACGAGGGGATGCGAGAGGAGCGGCAACGACAAACTCACGCGGGACGGGGGGGGGGGGGGGGAAGGTTTTCGTTCCCAGACTACCCGAACTTTGCGTCCGAGACTTTGAACTTTGCCGCTCGAGCGAAGTCTCCCCTCTCGCATCTTTCTCGCCCCGATCCGAATATATATACCTTTTTATTTTCATTCTTCCACAGCTGCGCGCGGCCATTAACATACTTCGCCATACTCCCCTCGCCCTCTCCCTCCGTTCCGATCTCACTCATTCCAACAGCGAATTTTTCCTCAACCACTTTCTTCGCTCCAAGTTCTCGTTTCTCCGCATAATTTTGTGACCCTCGCGACCCCTGAACCCACGGCGAACTTTACGATTGAGCTTATCATCGACCTCGCGGTCTATTATCGTTGTTGCAGCAACATTCCGATCCTACGAGATTTTCGGCCCTTCCGGAGTTACGTGAGCTTCGCTATAGTTTGTTATTCAATTTGTGTGTTCTTAATCATTCTTTTCTATTTTAAATTTATTTTTATATAATTGTTTTATACATATTTTTAATTACCGTAGCTCATGGTTGTAAAAAACTAGGGCGCCACCTGTTCGAGACTTCCCAAGAATTTTCACCACAATATCTACGAAAAATTCTCATAAATTCGCAGAATTCCGTGACCCTCGCGACCCCTGAATAGACGGCGAACTTTACGATTTAGCTTATCATCGACCTCGCGGTCTATTATCGTTGTTGCAGCATCGTTCCGATCCTACGAGATTTTCATCGCTCCGGACTCCGGAGTTGTGTGAACTTCACTGCACTGTAAAAATTAATTGTAAATTCAATATACTGGAAATTGAAAGTTACTTACATTATTTACATTAATTGAACATTAATGTACTTTTTTTGAATAATGAAAATACCAGACATGAAAATTACAAACCTTTTGCCTAAAATTTACAAAAATTTCCATTGAAAATACAAATTTTACTGTAAAATTCTGAAACAATTGATAAAGCTACCTTAAAGTGCAGTTACGTTTGTGAAACGGAAAACCGAAATATTCCAGAACAATTGTTGATAAGGTACAACTCAGCCTTTCACGTGGCAGGTCGTTATTTAACAAGAACCTGGCGTTTGCCCGACCACAACCTTCAGACCATTCGAAATTTAACAGACATTTTCCGAAAAAATTGACGAATTCAACAAAAATATTACTTATTCCAACGGAAAGGAAAAAAAATACTCTAAAGATCTACATCATTGTACTAACTGGAAAAACGGCAACCATTGAGTCGTACTGTGGAGGTTTTTTCTGGTGTACGATCAATGACTGGTACATCCACCTTACAGCGTACCGACGGAATTTATTTTTTTTTAACTAAAAAAAAAAAAAAGAAAAATAGAATAGTCTAGGCCACAGCCCAGAAGAGGCATCGTGGGTGGTCCAGTCCACCCTGTAGACGTCGTCGTCAGCGTCGTCTTGGTCGTTCGGAGCCGCTGCTATTCAATGGGAAGGGGTTTGCTTGCGCGTGCGCAGGTCGATAGCGAATCTGACGATCGTCCGAGGGGGTTGCGCCGCTGAAGCTTGCGAGGGTGGGTGCAAAGCGTTATACGGAAACCGAACTCTCTGTCACTCTTCCCGGAAACTCCGGCGCGAGAGGGTCGCCTCCGTGTCGAACTCTTTCACACACATTCCGCGTTTTATGAATCGAATAACTTTGCCTCGCTCCAATTCGTCGAAGAATCATTTCCAGCTCGATGATTTCTCACAAATTTCAACAACGCGCCATGTCGAAAAATTTTCCGTAATTCGTTATTATTATGCAATAGTAGTTATCGAATAAATGCTTTTTCAAAATTACCGATGTGCCCATATTGATTCTAGGCCGTGACTGCTATCGGATTCGTGTTCGGAGCAAAAATACACGTAAATTTGCGACTAAGAACATTTTTCGAAAAACTTAAATTTTTACTGAAAAAATTGAATGGTTTACCTTTACACCTTTATCACAGTAAAATAGGTCAACAATTCTTTTCATGACAATTTTACAAAAAACAAAAATCCATTTTGCAAAAATGACTGTCCACTTTACGAATATTGTTTGTAAAATTAACAGCAAAATAATTGTGAATTTTTTGGACAAAAATCGTTTGTTAAATATACAAATATCTTTCTTTACTGTGCATACTTTTCGACATTTTTCGTCGTCTTGTAACGCCTCGAAAAAAATGATTCCGTAACTCTCCGAAAAGTCTGGCCCCACTCCCACCTTAAGATAAAAAAAAGCTCTCTCAAGGAAGCAAAACAATGACTTCAGCGATTCTAATAAAATAAATCGAACCTGATTACCCAATCTATCGCCGAATCCCGAAAAACCCTAAAAAAAATATCTCAACAGACCTATAAAGTCTTGACAACGTAAAGCTGCTCGCGTTTAGTCTTCCCCCGATTCGATGGGTCGTTCGTCGACGGATCATTCCCGAGCAACGATGCGAGATTGAAAATCAAAACAGAAAGCGACCGAATCGGCACACATACGCGTGCATAGGAGACAGCGGGGCAAAATGGCGCGCCGGGGCAAAACGAAATAATGAGACAAAACGCAATTCTCCAATAACCTCAGGATGGTGCACTGAGGAAAAGAAATTGTTGAATCAAGCAAATGCGCGGTGACATACGTTCAAAGGTGTATTCGGTTGGTATAACAAAAATGTTCATTTCGATCGACAAATTTTGAATAAATTGAAGCAAATAATCGTTTAACAAAACAATGCTTTATTTGTACCAAACAAATAACAGCTTTGAACGTATGTCACCTTGATTTTTGGTTAATACAACCAATTTTTTTTCTCAGTGTGGCGATGATGGTAAGTGGAACAAAACGTCTTTGAAAATCCGAATGAATCGTCGGGGCAAAATGGGGCATCAAAAAATTATCGGAAAATCGAGTTTTCCCCCTCACCGCCCCGTTTCGCCCCGCCGTGCCATTTCGCCCCGGTCTCCCCGCCCCACTCCCTTCCGCGAGCGATAGGCCGCACAATTCGTCCGCATCACACATCTCCCCCGTCCGTCCATGCGCGTCCCTCCGTGTCTGTTACTCACTTTTAATGGATTAAACGTTTCCCACCATTTAGAATCTGCCGCGCGTCCATTGAAATCGAAATTCGCACGACTGCCGCTTCGTTTTCACGCGATCGTATCCAACCTCGAACTGGATCGCTCGGTGCGCTATTAATTTCCGATTTGATTGGATTCGCGGTAGGCAGATCGGTGCGATCGGTCGACGATAAGATCTTCGTGTTAGCGCCGGGCAGTTATTATCCCTCGAACGAACGCGATCATGCCGTAGCAGGGCGTACGAGAGGGACGGACGACGTACGAATAACCGAGGATCGCCTCTATCTAATTTATGATTTTCGTTCACGTCACGATAAATATTCGCGCGAAACACATCAAAGTCGAGGGTGTGCAACGGTCAATGATGCCAGGCCGGTCCGTCCGAGCCGAGCTTGCACGGAGCGAGACGGGACTGACCAGCGTAAAGTGGGGGGGGGGGGGGGGGGGGGTCGAACGTGTGGGTGTGCGTCAGGACTCGGGGAGGGAGGGCGAGGAGGCTTCACGGACGGTAAAGCAACCGCGGGCACCGGGGCTCTAACTACGTTAAAACTTTTAATATTAGTTTAGTCGACGGCCACGGTAGATTGAGACGTAATTCCAGGTAATACCTCGGTTCTACGAGCTACTTCCAGCTAATACCGAACGAAACGCGTTCTACAAAGAGGACCCTCCCGGCCCTTCCGCGTCGCTTCTCTCCGACGCCACCCCCGGCTGGAGAGTGCAGCCTCACCGATGCTTTTCGCCCTTACTCGCCCGCCGCACTCCGGCCGATCCTTAATCTGCATTAAACTCTCGAAACGCGCTCGGTGGCTCGTCGGACTTAAACTCGCCGACGCACTTCCGGCGCAACCGGCGAATCCTGCCAGGAGCGGGAATCAATTGAAATATAATTGAGGTTCATTTATAGTTTCGTCGAGAGAAACGAGAAAGTTCGCTCAACAATGTATGGCCGAACCCTTAATCTTCGGGCGCGCGGGGCGGCGATACGGCGCGTGTTATGAACGGAAAAGTAATAGGATCGTTATATCAAGCGGCACGGAATTCTAGGAGTTCGGAGAAAATTCGGGAACTCTGGATATGCCAATCGCAGCGGCTCGACGCACGTTAAATTTCAGAACGTCGGCGGGGGGGGAGATTCTTTGAAACGAAAAAGTAAAAAAAAGGGGGAATAACGAGAAGCAAGAATAAGAAGAGAGATCTGAAAAAATGCACCTGCTACGGGCAATAATTTGCGGGTTCCCAACGGTGAGCTCGAGGCGAGGGAGCGTCGCCAATCTCTTCCTCTCTCTCCTCTCTCTTTCCGCTCGTATTTTTTTTTCTTTTTTTTTTTACTGCCGTTCGTCTCACCGTTCCCCGTGTCTCTCCCATGAAATCTCGTCCAGCAGAGCACACCACCGCTGCCTCTCGTCGGTGCTCTCCGTGTGTCTCGCCTTCCCGTTTTCTCCTCGCCCGCGCTTCGTTCCTCTCCCGGTCGCTCCGTCGACTCGTGGCCGGGCTCACCGAGCCGAGCGAACAGCCTCCGCGAGAGTATAGAGAGTCTCCGACTCACACATCCGAGAAAAGTTTTACACTTACCACTACGTCGAAAAGGGAGGCCCTGGAGCCAAAGCTAGGGCTGCTCGTGAGCCGGGCGGTAGCTCGCGTCCATCCACCGACACGCATACCTATATACGCTTGTCCCCGTCTAATCTAACTCCTCACCGATACGTTCACCGAACGCTAACACACTCCGCCGGAGACCTCGCAATGAGAAATACCGAGGTAACCGTGTTGGAAAGCTTCATGCGAAAGCACCAACACTTGTTTCCTTCGAACCCGCAGAACGTAGCCTCGGCTGGTCGGGACTTCTCGCGCGATATCTACCCGGCGTCCTCGCGCCGCTGACGTCATAGCCTCCTTGATGGATTGTTCCGTGTCATCGGGAACGGTAGGTAGTTCAGAAAAATTCTGCCCAACGGGTTCGTTTTTTTTTGCTTGGGAAAGACGCCTGGATGACCACATGTGGGTCTGATGCGGAGCATTTACGTTCTGGGGCTTGTAAGTGGTAGACCGCTAGCTAGATCATTGCGGCACCTCGACGTACATGACGCTGACATCCTGACGTATCGATTTCACTACAAAGAAGCTAAAAAATGTTGATCCGCGGACGAGTAACAGCTGTGAAAACATTGGTGGGCGGAATTGTCTCTGGTGTTCTTGGCTGCAGGTCGCCCCCTCGTGGTCCTTCGGACAAGGCGCGCCGGCGGATGGGATTGTTGACAAATTCGGGTTCCTCACCACGTGGAATTCGGTTTTCGATCGTCTGGGAAAGTTCCTCAAGGTGAGTGAGCCCTGGAACCAAGTTCGGGCTGCGTGCATTCGATCTTTCTCTCACTGGGTGAACAGGGCGAAAAGGGGGGTTTCGGAGTTCGGCGGTTCAGGAGGAGGGGGGGGGGGGGGGGGGGGTGCGGAGGAGACAGAGGGTGCTGCGAGAAGGGGAGAGGAAGGGAACTTTGTTCTTGTTCTTGCGAAGAACTTTGGGACCCCCGCCGCGTCTGTCCCTCCCCACACATCGGACACTTTCTCCGTCTGACGCTCTGTCTCGCAGTTCCCTCGTGCTCCACTCTCTGTGGCCGTGCCATTGAACAAACTAGTCTCGACGATAGTTACTTCTTTCTTGTTACCCGAGGTAACAGCGGCATAGCGCCGCAGACGACTACCAAGTTTCTCACAGTGAGTTAGCCAAAGCGCATAGCAGTTTCAACCCTCCGACCCACCTTCCATAAACCTCGCGAAGGTTGATGCTCCCCCCCCCCCAACCCTCTCGCGCTCGGAGGCGCCGTGAACTTGGGCTCATCTCTTCGTTTGCCAGTCTCTTAGGCGACACACTACTCTCGATCTTGCTCGGATATACCGTTCAGGGTTAACGGGGTTCGGGTCATTCACCGGGTTCGTTCATTGATCCACATCCGAATTCTGCCCGTCGTTGATACCTGGTTTTTCTGCTTCTTCTGTCTCGCTGGATATCTTGCTCGGCGTTTCAACAGAGTGGTGGATATCGAGCGAGTCTTCCAGAAGGACTCTCAGCAAGACTTCCAGCACGATTTCCAGCAAGACTCCGAGCAAAACAAAGTCCAGAAAGACCGGACATCTCGCTGGTACCAGAACAATACGATTGGTATTGTATCGTGGAATTTTCCCAAATCATCGTTACCAGGAGAAATCCTTCACATCCGTAGGTCCTCTTCATTCGCTCGTGTTTGTTCCAGTTTCGTTTCCCGAAGCGAAGCGCAGCAGGGGGCGAGTGTCTCAACTTTGGACACTGAAACGACCGCGGAACTTTTCCGGAATATTTGACGGTTTCTCAACGGTGAGATGGACTTCGTTCTCTCGCAGTTTCGAATGTCAAACGGGATGGAGTGGGGGGAGAGCGAGAGAGAGTTTGGGAGACGATGAACCCTGTTGGGTAAGAGGAGTGGGGGGAGAGGGAGAGAGTGAAGACCGCGGGAGAAGCGGCGGGAGTGAGCCAGAGTTCGGTAGGGGGATTGTTACCCGAAGTTTAAACTTGCTTGTCGACTGCCGTTAACAAGGTTCGCCATGGGGCTGGTTCAGTAGTGTCTAGGTCCCGGTTTGCGCTACATCTCGCGCCCCCATGTGTTTCCTCCGCTATCGCTGAACCTCCCGCCGCTGTCGTCATCATCCTCGCCATCCCCATTTTCGAGGCGTCTTGCGGTCCCCCCTTGCGACATCCATGCCGGGAAACCTCGATTCGATAGTCGAGATTCGACCGCCGCTACAGGAGCGGCGCGAGACTCCTCGGTTTTGTCGTCGCGAATTCGTCGCCGTTCTCTCCGTCCCGTCGAACCGAAGTCGAACCGGATCCTCCGCGATGAACAGAGGCGAAGGAGAGCTTCCCGCCGGCGACTTCCGCCGTCGGCTGCGCCAACATGGCTGACTTCCGGAAAGCTGCGAAACTCCCAGTGCCGCGAAACGAACCCAATGTGCGACGGGGGAAAAAAGTGCCCGACCGACGAGTGACCTTTACTGCCGAAGGAAAAAAACTGCACGGCGATTTCTTCAACCTCGGAGACAGCTTCTCGCCGATTTTCGTGAGTAACTCATCAGCAAAGCGTGTACAATAGCGCATCGTGAGAAAACAGGTCCCTCGACGGTCGACACCGCCGTGACAACACGCGTGAGCCTCGTTCGATTCCGCGATCGAGGCTCGTAAGACCGGTGAACGCTTATCGAACCGGTCAACCGGCTGATTTATCTCTCCTCGGCGTTCGCCGTCCGTTTTTTTATATCGACAAACATTAGTTTCACTCGCACGTGTGTTAAACATCGCGTAAGAGGTACTTGCGGCGATTGGTTCTCGCCGCGAACGCAGATTGCAGCGAGCAAAAAAAAACGTTCAAACCGATTCGTCTCGTTCCGGCTTCGCCGCGACCGATCCGGTTCGGATTGGTCAATTAACGGCGCACTCTCGTTATAATTTATCACGCCGCTCGGTGAAGTCGCCTCGGCGAATTTTCAAGTACAATTTCATTTGCGAGGTATCTTAATCACCGTGACGAACGTCCGGTATTTTTTACTCTCCATTCACGCTATCAGCGTCGATACCCACGTCGATTCATTCCAGTTCCATCGGTGGCCTCGGCTCCCTTTCAGGCTCCGATGGTTCGGCTCTCCTCGCCGGCATTCGACCGTCTCGTCTTTCCTCCGCCGCATGTCCGCCATCCGGATGCCCCCTGTTTTCGTTTCCTGTGCCCTTGGTCCATGTATCTCTCTATGTGCGTCCTCCGACCCCCCTCGTTCGCCGGGCGTACATCCTGGTTCCCGCACACACTCGGACAGAGGAACCAAGCAACCGTTTCACCGTCACGATGGAGAACCCGGAGGGAGAGTGAGCTTTTCAGAGGCGTGTGGGTGGTCCGGATTCTTATACGCCGAGACCGGGCTTCATCCCTCCGGTCGGGAGGGGGAGGCTTGTGTGACGCGTCCGTAGGAAAGGGTTGGACGGCTCGGTTGGCTGGCGAGGAGTGCTGGCCATGAAGGCGTTTTCGGAGGTGGATCTCTCTCGTACGAACAGGGCATCGAGTACCGAGTTAGGGTGGAAATGGTGGTAGTCACCTGTACACATGTATGTATCCAAATGTACGAGCCCGCTATAGCCGGGGCACACGCAGGGTGGAGGACGAGGCGGGGGGGGGGGGGGGGGGGGGGGGGGATGAAGACGAAGAATGGAAAAGAAGCCAGCCAGTAGTAGCCTCCCTCCGACGCCGCTGTATAGGCCACGGGGATGTGGGTGGCTGTGCCTCGAGCCCGCTCTCGCCTCCTCGCTCTCCCGTCGCATCTGAGAAAGACGAGCGGGAAGGTGGAGTAGAAGAAGCGGGAGAGACGCGGCGAGGAGGCCGGGAGGGCGCGGGCGTGGGAGCGGGACGACTCGCCGAGGAAGAGGCGAGAGGGTCTGAGAGAGGGGTTGGCCGAGAGTGCCGAGCGGGGGTGGTCCAATCAGCGGCGACTACGGGTAGAGTCGGCTATGCGCGGCCCACCTCCGCGTAACAACCGCTGCTACCCGCCACCCCGTCAGCCACTCTCATCCCTCTCCTCCTCCTCCTCTCCGTGCATATCCTCCTAGTCGGAGTCAACCCTCCTCCTTCGCCTTCGCACTCCTCCTCCTCGGGCGCTTCATCCCCCCCCCCCCCCCCCCCGCTCTCCGCCTCCCGCGCGCCTCCCTTCGTCCTCCGGAAGCTCCTCTCCCCGCATCCTCCTCTCTCTCCGGCTCCTCTCGCGACCGTCTCCGCTCTCCGTCCTCTTGGAGAACCCGGTTCACCGTGGTAACCACCACCACTTCCACCGAAAACCTGCCTCCCACACGGAACCGGGCTCTCGACGTCCTCCGCCGCTACCCGCTCTCCATCGGTGCCTCTCTCCGCCGCCGCCCGCTCCGGCTCCTCCGCACCCCGGCTCCCGCGCGAGAGCCCCGTTCTCTCCGTCCGTCGCTCGGCGAAACAACCGTCGGTGTTTCGCCACCACCCCCCCCCCCCTCCCCCCCCCCCGTGCCCGCCCGCCGAGGCCGGCCCAAGACATCGCGCCGGAGTACCGAGAGACGACGGCGACCGAGGATGCTGGGAGAGGCCGAGACGGAACTAGAGAGGAATGAGAGAGGCCACGACTACCCGCGAGATATTCACCAGCGGCAAGCATGAGCGGAGATTGTTGCCCGGTCTACCTCACGAACGACCACGACCTGGACCTGCGACTCGAGGCGGAGTGACGCTGACTACCGCCCGGTTCTCTCCTCGCAATCGTCGTCCGGAATCCAACGGCCACCAGAAACAACGCCGATCGGCAATCGGCCACGCAACCCGCGAACAGTAACGGCTTCGTTGTTCGTTGTCGTTTTCGTTTTTTTCGTTCGTCGCTGTCGACGGCGATCGGGTTCGTCCGCGTTTCGTGGTTTTTCTCTTCGACGAGCGGCCGCCGTACCGGACGTCGCGGAAACTGAGGCACGAGGAGCGAGCGAGTTGCGCGTGCGTTCGTTTGTTGCTTCTGTTGTTGATGGTTTTTTTTTTTTTTTTTTTTTTTTTGCGGGTTCGATCGGTAAATCCTCGTGGATAGAGTTTGTCGGCCGATGCGTGACACGTTACTGATCGTCGATCGTTAACGGCGGACGGTCGTCGGACGGCCGTCCCTCGAGAAGTTTACGAAGAACTGGAATTAGAGAAAGCGAAGAGAGGGTTGGTGGTGGGACAATCGTGCTGTTGGTGCGACTCGCGAGGATGGAACAGTGAGAGCAAGATTTAACCAACTGTAAGTAGACGAATTAGCGAGACAATTGAATGAATGAACGAATGAAAATTTATTTTGACGATTTTTCACGAGTGATTCTTTGATGGAATTCGGTCGATGTAGTTGTGTTGCGGTAGAGCTCGGAACGGTCTCACGACAGGAATGAAAGGGTGTGTATTCGCACGGTCGGATAAACACCTGCGTTGCCGGAAGCTCGCTCGACAATCGGGTTACGTTCGCTGTCGTACGACTCGCGATGATTCGATCCTTTCTGGACGATTGGGCCGCGCAGATTCACGAGAGAACTTGCCAACCCCCCGGAGCTCGCGCTGAGAATATATCGTCACGGCAGCTCCGGGGGTTCGCCGGACGTACCGTGGCTGAGAGCAAGAGTTCCTTGAACTTGGATAAAATTCGGATTTGGCAGCCGCTGCCAA
Source organism: Amblyteles armatorius (assembly GCA_933228735.2). Taxonomy (NCBI): domain Eukaryota; kingdom Metazoa; phylum Arthropoda; class Insecta; order Hymenoptera; family Ichneumonidae; genus Amblyteles; species Amblyteles armatorius. Next base: position 11,353,647 of record OW121694.1, on the reverse strand, counting down.
ATCCGTTTGGCGTCGTAACTTTTTGTCAAGAATCTATTTTTTTTTTTTTTTTACGCACTTGGGGATGAAATCGAAACGCCGAAATGTAAACGACACGTTCGCGAAGCTGATACGACCATATTATAATTTCACTGTAAATCGGGAGTTTGAGAAACCTAAACCTTCCGAGATTCAAATTGTGAATAGGCAAAGCGGCGGATCTTGGAATTTAATTCTCCAGTTAAAAATCAATACCGTCGCAACGATCAACGATAATTGCGATAAATCGTACATTTTCGCGCAATTACGGAGGGAGGAAGTTTGTTCTATACGCACTGCAGTTGAAATCGGAGCGCCGAAATGTGCACGACACCTTCGTGAAGCTGATATGACCATTATTGTAATTAGACTGCAAATTAGAGGTTTGAGAATTTTAAACCTTGTCAGAGATTCGAACCGCGAATAGGATTAGAGTCGCAGATCTTGGAATTTAATTCTCCAGTTAAAAATCAATACCGTCGCAGCGATCGACGATAATTGCGATAAATCGTCAATTTTTCGTAGAATCACGAATTACTGAGGGAGGAAAAAAAATTATCATCTTCGAAGCAGAAACACGGATAGAGAAATTCCCATTGCGCGAAGATAGGAGCGAGTACGTGTCACGTATTAGGTCCAAATGGATGGTACGTGAAACTGGGGCGATGAGATTATCTTTCGAGACTTCTTCCCAATAAACCGAATGGTTCGGAATGACTGCAATTATTGCGTCGCACGTGTTTCGTCGGTTTTTCGCCCGATAGCCGGAGCTTCGACGACCACCGCTATCCTCATCACAGATAAAGGGAGAGTGTTGCCGGCGTCGAATTGCCGCTGTGTACGTATCGCCCATTCGCCAAATGCGTCTCGTCGATTTGTGTCCATCCAGCTGAACGTCTCTCGTTCGTACGGTCGCTCTCTGTCCATATACACACTCATACGGCACCCGAAACTTTTTATCTCTCGGTATCTTTCTTCCTTCATCGTCGAGATTGTTAGTATCGACAGGCATGATTCCCTTTTATCGATAGGGCAGTCGAATCTGTGGAATACTCTGCTTCGACGTTTATCGGGCATATACGGTAAAAGAAGTTTCTACTTTGTACAACTTATTGTCCACAAGCGTCCACAATTTCTTGTTTATGGATTTTCCGATCGCGCAAACCGGCTCCAGTTTTCAGAAACAAAAGTACAAATTAAAATTGTTAATGACACGGGAAATGTAAGGACCGGTTGGTATATTTAAATCTGAATAAACAAGCCTGTCAATTTTTTAACAACATTTTTTACTTTTTACAACTTATTGTCCACAACGTCCACAATTTCTTATTCATTGATTTTCCGATCGCACCAACCGGCTCTAGTTTTTAGAAACAAAAGTACAAACTAAAATTGTTAATGACACGGGAAATCTCAGGGCAGGTTCGTATATCCAAATCTGAATAAACAAGTTTGTCAATTATTTAACAAATTTATTTTTTACTGTGTATGTGCTTGTACTTTTATCAAAAAAAAAAAATCGTACTACGAGTTGTCTTTGGACTTCGGACAGAAAAAAATTTCCGCCGGAGACAGCGCGTACTTCTTGTTTATTCGGATCGATCGTAGCTCGAACACTGCCCGAGAGCTCTCGTGCTCGACATTTCTGTAGAGGCCGTTCGAGCAGCGATGAGTCGACGCCCACTTATCGCATGATGTACCATGAGCTTGAAATAATTTGTACGAACGAGGATCAAGTCGTCACGTAACCGGTCTGATAATAAAAAACCGTACCTACTTCGACTTTCTCAGGCTTGATGGAAGTTGTGAATAGAACAAAGACCACGACCGGGTACGTAACCGCTCAGGATAGATAAAAATTATCGAAACATCGACATGATTAAGAGCGGTCGCGTAACCGGTCTGATCATGAAGTCTTATTCTAAAGTATAAAGATCACGACCGATCACGTAATCGGTTTGATCGGACACTTGTTTTCTATTGCAATACACTTCGCAATATTCTCTTTTCCTTCCACTCGCTCAGGATAGATAAAAATTATCGAAACATCGACATGATTAAGAACGGTCGCGTAGCTGGTCTGACCATAAACTGATAATCAATTCCTTTTCTACTTCCACCATATCTACCATAAATCGATAATTAATTCCTTTTCTACTTCGAGGCTCTCCGGCTCGACGAAAATTCTCGAAAGATCAAGGATCACGAGCGATCGACTAATCGGTCTGATCACACAGTCCTTTTCCATTTCGCAATTTTTCCTCGCCCTTCCACGCGCTCGCGCTCGATAAAAATTGCTAGAACAACGAGGAGTGACCACAAAAGCTTACTCGCAATCGTCGCGCACACATCCGTAAATAGTTTTATGCTTCAAAAACCCCCCTCGGTTCGCCAGAACAAAAGCTTTGTTCTCCCGTGTTCCGGCCGCGCTCGGGCTGTCGTTCGGTCATGAAACGTAAATTAACCCCGCGTCGATCTAGACAAGGACGGATACAAGGGAAAGTCACTCGCTCGCACGGTGTGCAACGCGCGGTACGCGAACGACACAGCGCGGAAACAGTGTAGCAGCTGGTTTAACCCCGAGCATACGGCCGGCCCCGCGGTGTGGAGTCACGCGAGGGTGTGAAACAGAGTTGACACGCGAGACAATTCAACGCTTTGCCCTTACGGTCACGCCGAGCGTTTATCGTTCTCGGACGGCCAATTAACGTGACGTTGCACAAGACTTCGAATCACGACCTATATAATTAATTCTCAAGAAAAAAAAAAAAAAAGAACGGCTCATTGGAAACGAACGAGAGTTTCGAGGAGGTAAATTTTCACGCACCAAAGTGTACAGAACCGAGCAGTGTGAGATGACGAAAAGCTCACCGCTATAGCCGAGCGACAAACTATCCTCAATGTTTGAACCATTAATTCCTATGCTTCGTTTCCTTTCCAATTCTAAGATTCGCCTCGTCTGATCCACACGGTCGTTAACCACTTCGTGAAAAATCTTATTTAAAAAAATGTTTCACATTGTTTCAACAGTTTTTTAGCCCCGTGGATAAAAATATTTTTTTACGTTAGTAACTGCTGTTTGCAGCAGACAAAAACAATATTTTAATTAGAAACGATAAAGAGCATGAGAATTAACATTTTTAAATCTCAATTATAAGTATGCAATCATAATTGCACAAGACTTCGAAGCACGACCCATATAATGAATTCTCATGAAAAAATAAAATAAAAATAACGGCTCATTGGAAACGAACGAGAGTTTCGGGTGGGTAAATTTTCACGCACTAAAGTGTACTGAACCGTGCGATGTGAGATGATGGAAAGCTCGCCGCTAAAGCCGAGCTGTTTGGCGAAAATATCGAGGATTTTCTTTCTTTTTACTATCCCATGCCCTTAAACGTTATTACGATCTTTGCTTCGGTATAATATATCCACAATGGCTCTCTCAGTTTCTCACCGGGGTTAGAGCTTGCCTAGAGCTTGCTCGAGGCTCTCGCCCTCCCCTCCCTTCCCCCTCCCCCGTTTCCCTTTTCCCAGGCTCTCGTCCTCGTCGTCGTCGCAGTAGTTGCAGCTCGGCGCGAAGCGCAGTTTTGCCTGTCTTACTCTTTCTCGGCTTCGAATTTCGAGAGCGAGGCGAAGCAAGCGGGGCTGAGGAAAGGGCGGTGAGGCACGAAGGGAGAAACCAGCAGCAGCAGCAGCAGCAAGCCTCGAGCCGGTGAAAAGTTTTCCTGTGCAAAGTACCACGCGGACTGGCTCGAGGTTATGAAATTCTGATGGCTCATAAAATGTAAGAAAATTTACAGACTTCGCCTTCTCTCGTCGGTGTGCTACGGCGTTTCTCAACGTTCTCGTCCTGCACTCTCTCTCCCTCTCTCTCCCTCTCTACCTCTCTCGTTTCGTGTTCTCTATCGTTTTCTCGGGCGAAGCGAGAGGCGAGAGAGAACGAGGGAGAGAGTCAGAGCCAAGGCACACGCTGCGTTGTACAAAGTTTCGAAACTCGTACCCGATCGATTAGGCGAGCTCTTTCTCGAGGCAAAGGTGACTCTGCGGACCTTCTCACGCTTTTCCAGTTACTTCTGTATCGCTGTGGAACGAGTACCGTTTTTTTCTTTGGTGTAAAGGATTTTCGCGAAAAACTGGCATCCAGCGTTCGTCAGTCATCGATACTCGAACGGTTTTGATGGCAACGAAATGTGCTTGAATTCCCAGAGGTGCCTTAAAGGCCTTAATGGGGTATTTTATGATTTAGGGTTAAAAAATACAGACGCCCTTGAAGGTTACTTTCTTCGATGGTAGAGAAAAAAAAGTTAATTATGAACATCCACATAGTTGTTGTAACTAAAATAAAATAAAAAAACGGGTTGAAAATTTAGATTCATCCGTAAAGCGATGCTTCTGGCAGGATATTGGTACGGAATTAATATTTATTCACCGGAAATGAGAGGGAAATATAAATACGAGAATTCCGTGAAGAAGTTTGCCCTCGGTATTTTCCGTCTTGGCAATCGGATCCGAGACGGTTCTTGAACGGGTAAGCTTAAATTCTTCAGCCGTGTATATCCCGATACCGCGTTTCACCCTGCTCCGCCGAGTCGGACTCTCGATCAAAGCCACTCGTTGGGAAATAGCCGACAAGCCTGCCGGAGGATGGGAAACTCGCTCCGGAGCCAGCGGGATCAAATTAACGACGGCTACGTGAATACACCGCTGATCACTTTGAAATTTAGTGACAAACTATCCTCGATCTTTGAACTTTAATTCCTACGCTTTGTGTCCTTTCCAATTCCTAGATTCGCCTCGTCTGATCCACAGGGTCGTTAACTACTTCGCGAAAAATCTTATTTAAAAAATGTTTCACATCGTTTCAACAGTGTTTTATCCGCGTGGATAAAAAACAATATTTTCAACAAAGTAGTAACAGCTGTGTGGACTAGAAAAACAATTTGAAATTAGAAACAATACAGAGCATAAGAATTAAGATTTCATAATCTCAATTATAATTATGCTCTATATCGTTTCAAATTCCAAGATTATTTCTGTCTCATACGCTTTGTGTCCTTTCCAAGTTGCAAGATTCGCCTCGTCCGATCCCCATGGTAATTAACCACTTGGCCAAAATCTTATTTACAAAATATTTAACGCCGTTTCAACGATCTCTCATCCCGCGGATAAAAATATTTTTAGCCCAGTAGTAACGGCTGTGCGGACTAGACAAAAATAATCATGAAATTGGAGACGATACAGACCATGAGAATTAAGATTTTATAATCTCGATTATAATTATCCTCTATAAAGATTCAAATTTTAAGATTATTTCTGACCCGCCCAGCCACAACTACTCGACGAAAAAAATCTTTTTCGTGAAAAGTTATGTTCCACAACGTTTCATCGGTGCTTCACGCCCGTGGATAGAATTTCGCAGCGGTAGGTACACGTCTACCTACGAGAGGCGAAGCATGCCCGGGGTAACCATCAGCCCCGCTCCGACGCTCGCCAATCTCCCGCGAATAATTATGTATAAAGTCGTGGCCTGTGGAGATGGTTGCGCCGGTGGTTCTATCGAGGTGCGCTCGTGGTTGCCCGACGCTCAAAATACGTCTAAATATTAATGAGGTGTCCCTGCCTACGGCGAGCCAAGTCTCCCCTGCCATCTCGTTCGCCCCTTCGTCCCCCCTCGCTTTCGCGCGACGGCCATTCACTACCCTTAACGGACTATCGCGCCTGACTATCCTCTCCACTCCTTACACCTCGCTAAAATCATTTCCAACCCAATCTTCTTTCAATACAAAAAAAAATAACCCACTTGCAGTCTTAATTGTTACAACAACAAAAAGGGCCCGCGAATCTCTGATCATTTTCAGACTCCACCATTCAGTGACGTTGTCCACATAATATCGAGAACAATCGGAAAAATTAATTTCAAAATAATTTATAATGTCTGCAAGAACGACGAGCAATAAGTAAATTTCAAAAAAACCCTCAGATTTTACAATTGTTACAATAATAAAAATGGTCCGCGAATCTCTGATCACTTTCAGACTCCACCATTCAGTAACGTTTTCGACAAAATATCAAGTATAATCGGATAGATCAATTTCAAAATAATTTCCACAGTCTGCAAGAACGACGAGCAATAAATACATTTTTTAAAAACCCTCAGATTTTACAATTGTTACAACAACAAAAAAGGCCTGCGAATCGGAAAGATTAATTTAAAAATAATTTCCAAAGTCTGCAAGAAAATAAATTTGGAAAAAAACCCTTAGAACCCAAACTATGTCATCGTGTCCTGCGTTTTAATTCCTACCCACCGATATTCCTACTCGACAAAACTTGTTTAATCCCTTCCACCAGTTTCCTCACCGGGGTCTCGTTGCTCCGCGCTTTTTTCCCAGTCAGAAGCAACGACGCTTAATTCACTTGACTCTGTAGGTGACTGCGAAGTTGTTGGGATAAGAGTGAAGCACAACAGGGTTTGAAATGGCTACGGGAAGGGTCGGGGGGCCGGGATGGGGGAGAGGGAGGGGGGGGGAGGAGCCGAGAAGAAGAACCGGAATGGCGAGAGGATAAGAGAAGAAAAGGGTTGACAGGAAGGAGCCACTAGGATAGTTAATACAAAGAGCGTCGTGTACGAGTCGTCTTGGGACTCGACTCTTCCTAACTCCATCCCTCCCGTTTTCCCGTGAATTTTACCCGCCCCATCCCGCGTACTCCGGGACTCCCGAGGGACTGCTAATTGTGAGCGACAGTCGCACGGGTAACAGCGGGCCAACGTCGTTCTCAACGTCAACTCGGATCGCGGTCCTCCGGCGTTCCCGTCGACGACGGGACGGGAGCGTTCGCCGTCGTCGAATCTCTCTCCCGACTACGCTTCGTCCCCGTCCTCTCCCATACTTTCCTTCGTCACTCCGCTCTTCATCCCCCCTTTCCCGGACTTCCGCCTAGGAATCTCGTCTATTCGAACGTTGGTTCCTTTTTCCTCCGCCCGGTCTCGCTTCCACTTTGTACTTTCGCGGTGCGTTCACGCTCCGAAATCTCGAACTTCGGGACCGGAATGAAAACGCGATGAGGGGGTGGTTTCGCGCCGCGGGACACGCGGCAGGGAAAATCGAGTCTTCGCGGTCCCACGAGTCTCGCGCGTCCTTCTGGAAAGTCGCAGTCGAGATTCCGGCTCGTTTCATCTCGCCCAAAGTAGAGTCCGGGACTCCGAGGCGGTAGGAGGATAGTCAGAACTCCCGGCGACGCGACGACCCAAAACCCTTCAATCCCATCCGGTTCGCATCTCCGCGCGAAAAGTTTCCGGCGAAGCAAGATGCAACCGTCGAGATGTTCGTTCCGGTCTATTCGTCGCCTCGGAATCTTCCGCCCGGCGGGTGGGGCGGGCGAAGGGCGGGGGAGCCACTTAATTTCGCTTTTGCAGTCGTTTTCCTTACCTTTTTTCATCAGTAACAAAATCGCGTAGCGAAGTTGACGGGGAGGTGGAAAGCGATTGGCGAGACTCGGGGAGTTTGTTCGCCGTGGTGAGGAGCGGCGAGGGGGGCGAAGGGAAACCTCGTAGTGGTACACCTCCCCCCCCCCCCCGCCCCCCCCCCCCCCCTCCCCCCCGGCGCCGCGAACTTTCATCCCTTACGCCACTCATTCCCCTCACCTCACCTAGGCCAACGACGAGTGTACGATGAAAATTCTAACCGGGGAGAGCTGTCGTCGTCGACGTCTCCGAGAGACTCTACCGTGAGCGTATTTACCATCGTCGGGGTACTTAATTTTGCTTTCGGAATTAAGTCTGGCCCTGGCCGGAGGAGAGACCGGGCGGTGCGGGAATGCGCGAGGACTAAAAGTGGCGCGGGAGAAACTTCGATGGTAACGAACAATTTTCCATACACGCCGAATTAGTTTACGGTAGAGGCCGTTGGCACTTTATAAGAAAATTGGTATTTAAAGATACTCATGTTGGGGACGTAATTCGTTCGAACTACAGTTTGGAGTAAAATTTGTGTGGTTATTCTTTCTTTATTATTACGATTATTGTTAGTGGATGAAGCAACGCGTATTAAGTTGGAACTAGTATGGTTCGAATTAAAATTGAGACGATGATGTTAGTAATGTGCCGTTGTTTGTAACAAGTTGTACACGTTTGTAGTGATGTGGAAAGCTCTGTTACTTCCTTCGTGTCTCAGCTATTTTTACCTTGTATATTCCCACAATTACGATAATGCGGAATTGTTACGCAAAGAGGCGCTGGAGGAACTTCGATGGTAACGAACAATTTTTCACACATGCCGAATTACGTGTTTAGTGTAAAGATACTCGTGTTGGCGACAGAATTAGTTCGAACGGTCGTTTGGAGTAAAATGGGTATGGTAGAATGGGTATCGATAAATGGGTATGTATAAATGGGGATGTATAAATGGGGATGGATAAAAGGGTATGGATAAATTGGGTTGGTAAAATAGGTATGGTGAAATGGGTACGGTAAAATGGGTATTGTCAAATGAATATGAATATATGAGTATTAATAAATGGGTATGAATAAATGGGTATGGTCAAACTTGTATGATAAAATGGGTATGGTAGAGCGGGCAAAGTTATTGTCACTTCATAATCATGATTATCGTCAGTAAATGATCAATATTTGCTTCGAACTGGTATCGTTCCAATAAAAATGGAGACAACAATATTATCAACGTGCCCCTGTTTGTTGCAAATTGTTCACGATCCCAGCGATACGGAGAGTTCCGTTACTTCCCTCCTATCTCAACTATCTTCACCTTTTCCATACCCGCATAGAATAATGCAGGGTTGTTGCGTTACTTCTCCGCCATCATCGATCCTCCACTTTCCTCATGGATCGCCAACGAGGCGGCGCAAGGTTGTACGGTAACACCGAAGAGACACACGGATGCTTATTAGCACTATACATCGGCCGGGTCCGTACGTACCTTTCCATCGAATAAAGTTTCGGCGGCGATAGGCGCTCTACACCCTCCGTACCATTGCATCCCTCGCCCGCGGGCTTATTTTCCCTCGTCCGGCGATCGGGCACACGTCGTTCATAGCAGCTTTTTCAGAGCGGAAAGCCTCGTCGGGGCTTCGGAGAATCTCCCGGCGGAGGCCCTCGGGCCTTCGACCTCTTTCGAAGTCACTTTCCGCGGGGAAACGGCGCTGCCGAAAGAATCGCGTGACGCGAGTTCGGCACCTCACTCTATCCCTCGCCGACGCGGCGTTATCGGGAGTTGATGAGCACGTAGACGACGTAACCGGTAACGCGGCCGGCGAGTGAGTGGTTCCGCGCTCGGTATAGGCCCGGCGTATAGATACGCCGTCGTTATCGCCGCTACTCGTCTCTCGCCTCGAAGCCGGCCTGGTGCGCTTTCGAGCTCTCGCGAGCCTCGTGTCTTTAGATGGGCATTAAGCGTCCGGAATTAATTGATCGCAGGGAATAGAAGTGGGTACCCTAGGTACACACCTACGTGCGGCCTGCTTAATTCCCTCCGGCCGCTCTCTCTATCTCGATCCCTCATCGCCCCCTTTCGCTCTCTCGTTGCAACCCAAAGAATGGGGAGGGAGAGAGGGCTTACAGGTAAGCTCCAACACGGGGGGATTGTGTGTCGAGGATGGGGTAATATCGGTACTAGTCCGTGCCAGTCGATGCGCGAGCCATTCCCGCCTGCACTCACTGCCAACATTTTCAAACCGTCTCAGCCGTTCGACGATGAACTCCAAACTGGTCCTGAAAATCAGCTTTTCGGGTGGATACGTTATTAAAAAATAAATAAAAAAAATAGTAATTTCTTTCGTTCGAGACTGAACTTCAAACTGATCCTGAAAATCAGCTTGCCGGGTGGATACATTATTTTTAAATATATATATATAATCATTTCAATATATATATATATATATAATTTTTTCCTTTTCATGCTGCACCCCAAACGGGTCCTGAAAATCAGCTTGCAGGGTGGATACGTTATTTTTTGTTTAAAAAATTTTTTTTTGTTTTTACTTGCAGACATTTTTTTTGTGGTCATGGGGATTGAGACTTTTACATTTGAAATTGTGTGTCGTGGGCGCCGTTTTGAACGTTTCCCTATAGGGAAGCCTCGAGCCCTGGCGTTTGTTTGACGAGGTCCAGAAGGACGGAGTACCGGGTTATTAAACTCCGAGCCACAGACCACATCAGAGACGGGAAGATGACAGAGGATCGGGGTGCCCTTATATACTTCACCCCCGTGACTGTCATACGTTCGTTCCCTGCTGCACGTCCGACCCCATCCGTCTAAATGTCACGAGTGATATTTACACTTATACAATATTTTCATTTGTTTACCGACGAGCGAGCCGGCGGCAATCGTTCGGCACTCTCTGTCCAGAAATCGCTTCGGAATTCGGTAAGTCGGTAATATTTCGTGTTTCAATCTTCCCCAGACAAATCGAAGTTTTTCTCACAAATTATTCCCAAAAACACGTAAATCATGATATTTAATTTTGGCAAATCGGTTAGAATTTGCCCAAATTACTTTACGCGTCGAGCCGCTTGGGAGGTCGAATCTCGGTGGTTCCTCGGGCGGAGAGGATCTACGGAGGCGCGTTTCGCCCCGGGGGGATGATCCAAGCTTCTCGGATGGGGTGCAGCGCGCACAGCCTACTCGCGGCAATCCGTCTCTCCCATATCCATTACCTCCGCGTGCGAGCCCCGTTTCCACTACGCCGTCGTACCCGTTAACGTGTTCGAGCTTACACGAGAGATCGCGAGCTTGTCCCGCTTAGACATACCTCTACGTATGTTAACGCTAATTCGCCTACACGTACACCGAATTACAATGGGCGCTCTTCCTTCCTCCCCCTCCGGCGCACATTAATACCCTCGCCGCGCGGAGTGCCCGGAAGGGTTGACGGAATGCAACCGATGTATCGCTCCGTATCGAGGGAAAGACGAAGATGGAAGTCGCGGTGATTACCCTCGCATGCTTCGAGGACATATCTGTGCCCCTCGCATGAATCGAGCCCGCTACTCGACCCCCGCCTCAAACCCACCCCGTTCTATGTCTTCATCCGTTCCGACGTACGCGCTCGGTTTATTACCGGTAAAAGCTGGAGTGCGGGGGGCGAAATCACGAAGACTACCGGCGTCGCTGCTGCAGACGATCAGACACCGTCAGCGAACCGATATTTACCGATTCCAATTGGTTTCGTGATTGCACCTAAGTGCTCGCACGCCTCGACACACAAACGCGCAAACGATCCGGGCAAATACAGACCGCAACCCTTGCTTCCGGCGCTTCCGCTATCGCGCCCGGAGTAGTCGGATATAATACTGTAATATCGGGATAAAGTGGAGCGAACGAGTTTATTCGTTTAGAGAGGATGAAAAAGTGCGCCGGGGAAGGGGGCTTTGGGGGAGGAGGGGGGGGGGGGGGGGAGAAGGAGCTCGCGATAGCGGGAATGCAATGCGAGGGGAATGCGACTCCAATCTTTCGGTATATCGATGCGTCGTATATTGAGAAATAAATTGGATGAAGGGGGACTCGATGGGGATATAGATATCGAATGAAACGACGAGCTTTCTGCTTTATCAGATTTTTATCGACAGATAAATAATCCATTGGCTCCGGGAACAATAGTGGTATCGGCCAATCAGTGGAAAAATTTGTTACGCAATTGAAAAAAAGAAGAAGAGCGTTGTGCTTTGTCACTTTTTTTTTATTGGGAGACGAATAATCCGCTGGTTCGAAAAAACAATGGAGCTATCGGTGTGTCATTGATGAAGTTTGTTTTACGATTGAAAAAAAACGTTCGGCTTATCAAATTTTTATTGACAGATCAACGATTCACTGGTTCGACAAACCGACGCGTTAGTCAATCAGTGGCAAAATTTTGTTCGACAACAGGACAAAAACTATTCTGCGTCATGAGACTTTCATAGGCAAACAAATACAAAAAGTCGCCCTTCCGCCCATGTACACGAAAGGGTTGAAGATTGTCGGGTGTCGTCGGTGTGGAAATTCTCGGATAGCCTAGTCGAGGAAAGAGAGTTTGTTTCGCGCGGGAGTCGGTCAGGGTAGTGGCTCGTTAAGCTGCTCGCATTTCAAAAAAATAAAAACATTATAATTTGCCACACTTTTATGGTAACAACACTTTTACTCATGCAATACTTTTACTTTTACAATACTTTTACTTTTACAATACTTTTACTTTTACAATACTTTTACTTTTACAATACTTTTACTTTTACAATACTTTTACTTTTACAATACTTTTACTTTTACAATACTTTTACTTTTACAATACTTTTACTTTTACAATACTTTTACTTTTACAATACTTTTACTTTTACAATACTTTTACTTTTACAATACTTTTACTTTTACAATACTTTTACTTTTACAATACTTTTACTTTTACAATACTTTTACTTTTACAATACTTTAATTTTACAATACTTTCACTTTCACAATACTTTTACTTTTACAATAATTTTATAAATGATTTTACAATGAACGTATCAGTCAATCAATGTCAACATTTGTTCCACAACAGGAAAATAAAATTCTGCCTAATGACACTTTCATCGACAAACAAATAAAAAAAGTCGCCCTCCCGCCCATGCACACGAAGGGTTGAAGATTGTCGGGTGTCGCCGGTGTGGAAATTCTCGGATAGCTTAATCGAGGGAAGAGAGTTTGTTTCGCGTGGGAGTCGGCCAGGTTGGTGGCTCTTTGAGCTGCTCGCACGCTCTATGAATCATGGGGGTTGACATAGTCGAACGGTTGCAACCCCTCGGCATTGCATCGCTCGACCTCCGCGTTGTCCGCCCTCCCGCGCAACGCCCGCCGTCGCCGATTCCACCGAGGGTCGACCGGGAGGGTCCCGTCGTCGTACAGCGGCAGCACGTAGCGCCGAGCTACGACGACGATATTGTTAACAACTCCGCTACGCTTTAAATTATGCCCTCGGGCTAATTACAGAGAAACTCATGACGTTCGTGCGGGACAATAATTAATTCGCGCAATTATCGTACCGTTTCCACTGCGACTCTGTCTTTATCTGTACCGGTACTCGGCACCCTTGCACCTCGTCAAACTACCTCGAGCAAACGTCCCGATGACTTACGATTGTGCGCAATTTTTTTCAATTTCTTCTCTCATTTTTCTGTTCCAGGTAAATAACAGATGCTGCATTAACTTTCTTACGCACGACCGTGTTTACGTGGCAATCTGCGCTTCCGGTGGGTGAGTTCCTTCGTGATCTATTGATGCTCGTGCGCTCGATTTAAAAAAAATATTTCATTGCACCGATTTTATTTTATTTATTTTAGATATCCGAAATTGATTAAAAAATATCAGAAGTTCTTACGTCTACTTAATTTTCGTAAAGATTTTTATTATTATTATTATTATTATTATTATTATTATTATTATTATTATTATCGAACTAGGTCGAGATTAAAAATCGATTTGTTTTTAGTAGTGATAAAGTAGTAAAACAGATCGCCAAAGTTAATATTCACAGTCTTCTTATACCAATTTAATATCCGATGCTAATTCGACCCCTTGGCGAAGAGCCATCGACCTGGGTCCTTCAGCACCGATTTGTTTTCAATTGTTCGCATTTTCAATATCACTTTAATCGTTTTAATTACAAAATTGTGAATCTTTTTTTTTACGATTTCACAATTTATTACATGCAAATCGTTTTTTTTTTCCGGAACTCCGCCCAATCGTCAGTTACAATCGTACGAGCCTAGCACTAAATCTTTCGATATCTCGCGGTACAGAAATGCCGAAGCTTTTATCGAGGCGAAGTTGAACCCGGGCGCATTTCTCTTTCGTGGTTTCGTTGGCCCGCGTGGTTTTGCGAGATTCGCGGCGAGTGGGTATGAGTCGGGAGCCGAGGCAGTCAGGCAGTCGAGGCCTGGGAATGGAAGGGGGTAAATTAGTAATTAGAAATCTGATATAGGTAAGGCAAGTCGGACGGTGTTGTTTCGGCATTGCGTGGCTGGCTCGGTGGGTCGCGTGGACTTCTGCGACAGGCACGGCCTCGCGTGACCCGACGCCCCCGCAGCGGTGAACGTACGATGAAAGAGAAAGAGAGAGGGAGACAGTGAGAGGGGAGGGGGGAGGGGGGGGGGGGGTGGAGGGTTTAGGACACGTAGGGGTCTCAGCGGCCCTCCGGAGAGAAAACGTAAGGGATGACAATTATGCCCTACAGGTAATTGCCAGGTTGCAGCTAAACGGAGCGAGTGGTCGCGGCTCTATCGTTCCGACCGAAACCTCGCTATCTTCTACCTCAGCCCCTTCGTACTTCCTTTCCTTCGCCGCAACGCGCAACCCGAGCTTGCACCGTAAAATCATTGCATTTTAAACGCGTCACGCTGTTATAAATCAAGAAGACCCCTTTTTACCAACCCCCTGCGTCCCTTCGCCTTTCGCATAATCGGACCGCCGCACGCTTCGTCCATCTCTCGTACCTTATGCGCTCTCTTGTTTTTTTTTTCGCTACCCGCCTGGATGCCAAAAATATTGCAACGCATTTTTTTTTTATATCTCGATTTGGCTTTTGGTGGCGAGTTAATCAGTTAGTTATTTTATCAGTTAGTTATTTGATCAGTCAGTTGTTATATCAGTTAGTTATTTTATCAGTTAGCTATCTTATTAACCAGCCATTTAATCAATTAGCAATTTTATCAACCAGCCATTTTATCAATTGGTCATTTTATAAACTAGCCATTTTATCTGTTGGCCACTTTATCGGTTGTGAATATGATAAATCAACAAGTTTATCGATTATCAATATTATCAATTAACAACTTCATCGATTGGCAAATCGTTTTCTATTTTCATTCCCCCACGACAAAAAAAAAAAAAAATATAGCCGATCTCACTCGAGAATTGTGTATTGCCATGGGCGTGACGGAAAGATCGCGAGGAAAGTATACGGTCTATTCGACTAGTCTATATCCGAGGTATACGAGTTCTCTATGTGCTTGCTCGGCTGCCACCGGCAGGCCAAGTGCTCCCACAAAATTAGCCCGCAAATGCGTGTTATTTCGCTCGGTTACATACGACGTATACACGTACGAGTATGTGTGTGAAGCATGGGATATCCTGTACATGGTATGACGAGGGTAACGCGTGCGTACACGCCCTGGCCCTGATGTGGCCACAATCCCCATGCATTATGAAGCTCGCGAAAGCGGCGAACAGTCCGGAGACGAGAGACTCCCGACCGGCGTTCTCTTGTCGTCGTACACTCCATTGCAATGCTCCGTCTCTAGTCGCTTTCTTCGCCGTCGTACTCTCGCACTTTGCCTTGCTTCGGCTCAAGACACGCGCCCATTTCCCACGCTCAGTCACACATCCGGACGCTACGAGCTCGTCCGCGTCTGACAATGTCTGACTGTAACTACTCGGAGATTCGTACGGAGCACATCCGAGATGCATTACTCGCGTGCACCTGGAATACTCACGATACCTGCCACACAGAATACGCGACTGTGGTATGGAAATATCCTTCCGTTGAAAGGAACTTTCCACCTAATTTGTTTTTCTCTAAATCCAGCTAAAAATAATACTTTTTGACTGTAAACATTTTTTCTCTAAATACCAGTTAAAGAATAATCATTTTTGACTGTAAGCGTTTTTTCTCTAAATACTAGCTAAAAAATTACATTTTTAGACTGTAAGCATTTTTTCTCTGAATACTAGCTAAAAAATAACATTTTCAGACTGTAAGCATTTTTTCTCTGAATACCAGCTAAAAAATAATACTTTTTGGCTGAAATAATTTTTTATCTCTAAATATCAGCTAAAAAATAATACTTTTTGACTGTACCTATTATTTTCTCTAAATACCAGTTAAAAAATAGTGCTTAATGACTACAACCGTTTCAATTTCAATCGAACCATCTCACCGCCATCGCCATCCCGAAGATATTAGCAATCAAGTTCCGGATGTCGAGAAATTGATGGAAAAAAAAAAAAAAAAATCTGCAATATCATTCGTTAAATTATTTATCGCACCAGCCGTCTCGACGAAAGAAAACCCGCGGCGAGTGCACACTCCAGAATACTGGAAATTGTCGTGCGAGTCCGGGGCTCGAGGGGCTCCGGCCGCGCTATAGACAGTCCAACGAAATTGTCCCTTCGTGCGGTACGCAGAAAACCCGTGTCGCGTTCAAGTGGCGATCGCATGCTAGACGGATTATAACGTTCGTGTTATAGATATAGAGTTACAAGAGTGCGCGGGAGGTCTCGTCGGTGAGTATGGAAAAGGAACGCTCGCGGCTCGGTATATATGACGCGTTGCATGACGGATGTCGATTCGATAGCTCGATATCACGCCGCAATTTCGATGCTCGTGTTACCCGATTCCAGGGTTGCTGCCGACGGCAGAGAAAGCTCCCTTTCTCTCGCAGCCTGCGGGCTTATATTTCATTCGTCCTCACGTGCCCCCCCCCCCCCCCCCCCCTCCCCCTCCTCGTTTAGTCGTTGCGAAATTTATCACGATTTTTCCACCGCTGCAGAGCGACAGACAAACTGGCAGACAGTCCGGAACGGCCGGAAACGATATTACCATCGACGTCGTCCACACATGGACGCGCAGACTCACTGAGCTTTTCATTTTCATTTGGCAGATAATAATTTTTTTTTTTTTTCTTTAATCCTTTGAACCTATCATCAACGCGATTACCCTTGGGGTAGGTTTTACCGAATCGCCAACTTCGCTGTTGGGATATTGCGAGAGCCATTAATCATATGGAACATTGGGGGGCGACCGTTCCACTGTGCGCCGTATCCGTCGAGCTCACTGCACAGGGTCGCTTTGCTTTCCGCGAACCTCTGCTCTCCGCGTCGAGTCCACGACAGCGAAACGGTCAAGCTCTGTGTCCTGAATTATCGATAAGTCTGAGAGCAAGACGGAGGGGGCTTTCGTTGGAAAGCCTACCGGCCCCGCGAGAGGCACCGATACACTTTGAGGCTATCAATTATTCGGACTGCGTGTGTGCACCCTTGACCGACCGTCCGCACCCCTCTGTCTTTCGACGACGACGATTTCTTGTTGTTTTTTTTTTTTTTTTTTTTTGCTAATGTGTACCTACGAGATTATGCCCTTACGAAAGCGCAGTGGAAAATGCACTCTAAAGTTCACAAATTAAAGGGTATCGATACGAAATAAAAAATTCTCGCATTTTATTTCGCGAATTGAATAGTCTCGAATTTATAGATAATTGCTACTCGCTATGCACGCGAGCGATCGCGGCACCACCTTTGGATGCCATTCTCGATGCATCTCGATTTATAGCGGATACACTCAAAAAAATACATCGTCGGATTAAGCAATGCCCGGTGAAATACGTTCAAAGGTGTATTTTTGTTGGTACAACAAATGTGTTTGTTTCAATCGACAAATTTTGAATAAATTGAAGGAAATGATCGTTTAACAAAACAACGATTTATTTGTATCAAAGAAATAGCTTTGAACGTATGTCACCGCGACTTTTGGTCAATACAACCAATTTTTTTTCTCAGTGTATTGAGATTTTTTCATTTATTTTTTTCACGTTTCTTAAATTTGAAATATTTAGAAATTAATTTATTAAAATAAATAGAATACATTAATTTATTAAAATATTTAGAAAATTGTGAAACTAATTTTGCGAAGGAACTACTCGTTCGATAGGTTCTGAGGCGCTGTGTAGGAACTTTGAGACGAGAAGGGAGGAAGCTTAATCATCCAACCGAAAGGATATTCCACTAAGCTTTCAGATTCCACCCTCTTAGCCGACCGAAGGATTATAAAACGCAAATACGTCCCTTGATTAGCGAGGATAAAGTAAACATCGAGTTGTTCGAGCCTTCCATCCTGTCTGGAACAAGTTCGTCCTGGAAGAAGCTTCCCCGATCTTCCTCAATCTCTCATTAATACCCTTTCCTAACTGCGGCAAACTGTATAATCTTAACCCGCCCCGTACGGACCATTTTTTCCGAGACACTGTGGACCTTAAATAATTTTTATCCGAATCAACGAAGAAACTTTGCTTTAAGGTAGTTGGATGCATTTTTTCAGAATCTTCCGACTTACGAGTAAGACATCCAGCAAGACTGGATGTCCTATTGGGTGTCCAACCAACGAAGATACCATCGAACGTCACAGTAGAACCCTTTTAGCTATCTGCAATCGATTTCACCAAAAACCACTCAACATTCATCACCTCATATCCGGATTTCATAAAACAAAAACCACCAAAAATCTCCGCAACATCGAGTAGCCGCAGAGACGAGCCACTTTCCACGGATAAGCTACGGGAGGGCTAAGGGATGCTAAAAGTTGGTTCGGCACAGCTGAGGTGAGAAGCCTCAAGGATCCTCACGGAAAGTTTGGCTCTGATTTGAGCGAGCCTCCTATCCAACATCCAGCAGGATATCCAACAAGACTACATGTTCTGCTGATTTTTCCAACCAACGAAAGTCACAGTCAAAACCTTTTTGCTCCGTGCAATCGATCTCATCAAAACCCGTACAACATCCATCACCTCACAACCCGATCTCATAAAACAAAAACCACAATAAAACCTCCGCAATTTCGGGTCGTCTCACAGACCAGCCACTTTCCGGATAAGCTGTGGGGGGGCTAACGGATCCGTGAAGTTCGTTCGGTACAGCTAAGATGAGAAGCCTCAAGGATCCTGACGGGAAGTCTGGCTCTAATTAAGCGAGCGTCCTACCACCCCCCCGTCTCGGTGTACCTAACTAGCCCACGAGAAATCTCGGATATGGCTCCTTCACTCATCATCTTTCATCTCGCTCGGTGCTCCTCATCCGTGGCCCGCCGGAGACTACAACGCTTCCAACCCCCCACCCCCCCTCGAATCCTCAGGACTGTGAAACAGGCGTGTGCAGGAGGAACGCGAATCCCCTCACTCATCGCGTCAAGGTTTGGGCGAGGTGAAGGTAAGCATCCGGTACCGCGTGTTATCATATTCCTGATTGTTATGTCTTCGGCAACGCGAGAGTATCCGGGAGCTCACTCGCAAGTTGATGGCGCGGCGGGGGGGTTCGTAAAGGGGGATGATTCTTCGCTCCGCTCCGTCCCTCCGCCGTTGCTCGACGGTTTTCTTCACGGCTGCTTGGAAGCACGAGAGCCTGCGCCGTTCCTCTCGAAGCACTATACCGACGGCAGCGGGAAGAGCAGCAAAACCCGAAGCATCAGCAATCCGCGGGTTCCTAATTAAATTCCACTCTTTCCTCTACCGATTCCGATCCGCACGGCTCGCGTACATAACCCAATCTCTCCCTCCACCTTCGTACTCGTCCCTCCTTTTTGTGTATTTTACTTCCACCTCTCTCCCTTTTTCTCTCGCATCCCCCGCTCTATCTCTTTCGCCAGAGTTTCCCTTCAACCACCTACCACTCTATTTCTCGTTCCCTATTCTTTCGTGATTTTTTTTTTTTTTTTTTTTTTAACTTCAAGGTTTCCTCAACCGCGCCTTAATTGCGCGGGAAACGCCCGAGCTGCGGTTCGAGCCACTCTCATCGCGTAGTCACTGAGATTCCTCTGCTCTTGCCTCCTGCCTCTCACCCCTCCCCCCTCCTGCTTCCCTTAATTGGCGCATAATTATGTAAACAATTAGGACGCTTCGGAGACTCGGCGTGGACGTGAAGGAAGCCAGAAGTACGTTCGTTAAGAGTTGCGTTGATTTTTCGTACGGATGCAGACTGAAGATTTTTCTTTTCGCTGGACGAATCCGCGGGTTTCCGTGTACTTGTCGGGAGCGTTCTAATTGTGGATAATTTAGTTGTTAAATTATTTACTGTTTCGACGTGCCATGATAGACGGGTTGTTTATGACCCCATGTCGATTCCTCCCTCAATGAGCCAAGGCGACCAGAATGTGCTCAGAGTGCTCCAATAAGCCTTGCCAATAAAAAATATTTCGGTGTGCCATTTTGCCCCTGTCTGCAGTTCGCAGCGTGCCAATTTTCCTCTTCCCCCGACGATACGAAGTCAGGACTGGAACAATACGTATCTTCCTTCCAGAATTAAGTCTTCGCATGTCGTACAAAAAAGAAATGAGCTTTAAAAAAAAAATGAAGTTTTCGAGACAACGAGCCGATTTTTTTTTTTTTTATTCAAGGACTGAGATACACTTTAGAAGCGTACAGGAGGGCATGTTATTTCGAGGAAAGCCAGACGAGGCCAAGCACTCACGGTACCGTCTCCGACTATGCCCTGGCCTCCCGCGCTACCCCTCGACTTTCTCAGGGCGGATGGGGAGGGGGGTGGGGGGGGGGGGGGGGGGGAGAGATATAGAGAGAGCGAGCTCGCTGGCAGTGGCGGTGCCTTGTTTCTCTACTTACTCTCTTCCTCCGCTTCGCCTCACCACGCGATGGTACATTTTTAATTACTTACACCCACGCAGCTGCATCGCCCGCGATGACTATAAATCAAGCGGAGAAGGCGGCACCCGCTATATCCAGCAAAGTAATTACTGCCTGAATTTTAGATAATGTTGCCCGCAAGCTCGGTTCCTCGCTCGCTTACAGCTCGTATATATATCCGGGCCGTTGTGTACTCATCTCTGTGTGGAACGCGAACGGTCTCACGATCCGCCATAAATAAAATTCGTAAAAGCCTCCCGGTGTTGCCAACTCGTATTTTATTATCTGAGGATATACCGAGGATATCAGAGCCTTTCGATTTCATAAAGCGTTTCATAAATTCCCTTAATTGTCCGACTATGGGAACAACGACCGGCGGGTCACGGCGCGCATTGGTTCTCTGAAATGTTTTTTTAGCGTCAGCGAATCGCTTTACCACATTTTTTTATTGTTACTTTAATGCTCTTTTGGAAAAAAGTTTCGAACCACTAAAATGTTACGACGTGTGCGATAACGGTTTGGGAAAAGGTTTTTAAAAAATCGGGACTGAGCATTTTTTGCGACAGCGTCGACATGTCATGGAACATTGTTCAGGATGCGGTCTTCTCTCTCAATAAATTAGTCCCTCGATTTTTGTCACCAATTTCCGCGAATCAACGCGAGCAACGTTAACCTGGCGGACGCTTTGACTTGGATGTCGGACTGAAAAAAAATGCTGGACTAAACATTTTTGGCGACAGCCTCGACAACTCATGGAACACTGTTTAGGATGCGCTCTTCTCTCTCAATAAATTAGTCCCTCGATTTCCGTCACCAATTCCCGCAAATCAACGCGAGCAACGAAAACCTGCCGTACCCTTGTTCTTGGAAATCCGACGAACGAAAAAATACCCCTTTCTCAATACACACACAGGAAGACAGAAGCGGGTTGTGGAAAGCCAGCCAACTGGAGAATCTCGCCGAACCGAAGCCGAAGGTAGCCACGGGCCCAGCCACGGTCGGCCGCTAGTTAGCCAGTCGGGTAATTAATACGCGCTAAGGGGGAAGCTGAGGAAAGCTTTATGGTTACACAATCGCGGAAGCAAGTATCGAGCAAACGTTTCTCGGCGAGGGGTTGAATTTCGCACTCGCGGGGCTTTTCCCGCGGTGAATGCCGTTCAAATGCAATCGCCTCCTGGATTATTCACGTTTGCATGTAGTCCCTGAATCTACTTGTCAGGGAGAAAAGCTGTGTTAGGAAAGGGGTTGCGTGAACGTGGCATGCGACACGATGTTGAGAACCGTGTCGTTGACGAGGTGAGACCAATCGACGACCACTGATCGGTAAATTCCCGTGTCCTTTCCCCGTCAGTGTGTATATATATGGATGGGCAGGGGGTAGGATGGGGGGGGGGGGTGGAGGGGGGTGGTTTGAATGGATCTGGGAAGCCCGAACCTCGATTCCCGGAGGGGTTGGAAAGGAGCTTTGAAACGAGACGAATACGTAATCGGTGGCGAGAGACGGCGACGACGACTACGAAGGCCTCAGAAATACTAGCGACGAGTTGCGAGAGACCCGGTTCAGGACGCACAGGGACAAGCGTTGCCGCTATCGCCTTACTCCCCCGACGGTGCCAACATCGACGCGACTAAATTAACCATGAATGGCCAATTAACCTGGGAAGCGTCGACTGTGCGAGAACTAACCACCACCCCGTCGACCCGGACTTCGACCTCGCTAGAGTTCAAACCACCTAAATTGTCCTATCGTCACTCGCTCGGTTCCATGCCCGCTCGCCCTACATGGCGTCTACCGACGATGGTCAATCGAGGGGAACGTTTAAGCCCTCCCCCCTCCCGAACGTCCTCGGGAGCGACGAGGCGTTCTCGTAATATGTTGAATTTATAATGTGATGACGAAAATTGCTGATAAGGAAAGTTCATGCCCGAGCCGGGCGAATACCTTAAGTACTTGAAGTACGTATTGAAGTATCGAGTAATTGAAGTACCGAGCGCCGAGTCGTTCTCGTGTACCGACGCATTGAGCACTGGCAGAAGCGAATTGCTGAAGTTCCGAGTGCTCGTCACCGACTCGGTACTTGAGAATCCAATACGTACTTCAAGTACTTTGTGTCCAGCCCTGGTTTGTAATGCTAGGAGCACACATACGTTTATTCAGAAAAAAAATGGTTGGATTAACCGACAACTTTGAACAAGTTGTTGTTTGTTTGGTACGAATAAAGCATTGTTTTGTTGAACGACTATTTGCTTCAAGCGATTCAAAATTTGTCGATTTAAACAAAGATTTTTGTCGTGCCAACCAAATAACGCCTTTAAACGTATGTCACCGCGCGATGGTTGATCATTTCTTTTTCTCGCTGTCTGGGACGTTAATAAATGTATGGAGAAAAATGACGAGGTCGCTAATAACCCCAACAGTTGATGGGACGTTGGATAAAAAGATGATAATAATTAATAAGGCGCTCCAACTAGTTGAGTGCTTAAATAAGCTCCCGGCGATTTGTCTGATCAGAATTGTTCACTTCCTTCATTGGGTATTTATTAACTATGAACATACATAGCCAAAAATAGAATGTAACGACTACGCTAAAAAAAAAAAAAAAATGCACCCCCTCGTACAAAATGTATATCGAACACTGCGGTATGTGATAATGTCCTCAAGGATATTTGAATATATTCGACTTTGAAATTTGCACGGGGCGCTTGAACCGTAGGTGCTGCGGAAGCCGTGAGGGCACGAGAATACTACGTGGAAGCTTTTCGTGATGCTCGAGAGGTCACGAGAATAAAGGGAGGGGGGGGGGGGGGGGGGGGGGCTCGCGCGGGGAGGAGCGAGAGTTTCTACGATGCTGCGGGTCGCCGACGTAGCCGCACGCACGCGAAGAGAACAGAATTCAAGAACACCTCGGGGAGATTACTAATGCGGGCTAACTACAGCCAAGACGCTCAAGCCACCCTTGAGAAGCGGCAGAGATATACACATACACGCACACATACACAGCAGGGCGGTAGTGTGAGAGCGACAAGCGAAAGGGGATGCTCGGAACCCCGAAGAGGGAACCAAACCCACTCGTTATTGCATTCCCGTACGACGTGGTGCTGAAGACACCGAACGACGACACCGCGAAGACTACGACGATTACTTGGCGTCTACACCGAAAGACCTAGGAGGCGTCCTGGCCGCCATCCTTCCGGAGGATTCTCGTGTAAAACTCTGAGAAACGGAGAACGTTGAAGCACGGCAACCCGGAGACAAAACGCGATTATCTTGTACAGAGGGCACGACGCAGGGGAGATCCACAGAAAGACTGAACGATAGAGTATGGAGGAGATACAACGCGGGTGTATGAGAGTATTGCATATAATGCTATTCCGAGCGCGTCAGCGGGCACGAATGAACTTCGCTGTTGGTTATCCACTTTCGTACGTGTTTCTACCCCCTTAAACGCGATACCCCGGACCAACACAAAGTTATTAGTAGCACGCTGGATCGGATTTCCCGACTGCCATATCCGCCTCTCGCGTCCCTTCTCCGTGTGAATGCTACGAGGCACAAGCCGCTTCTAATGCCCGTACGCCCGACTATATATTCGTTGAGAAACTCTCTATTCGACACTTTGCCTCGTAACGCCAACTTCTACCGAGTTTCAGTCAGAGGATACCCTGTCTGCCGCCTCTGGTTGCTCTACGTGTCCCGTTGGTTCGACTGTCCGACCATGAGCGGGACTTAACTACCTCGATACAGACAAATATTAAGGCCATTTTGTTTTCCCAGCCCTTCCAATTTCAAATTTTGCGCCGATCGTGGCGGCGAGAGTTGGGGCATTCGGTAGCGTCTGACCTGGATCGTCAATACACTCGTGATTCTACCGCTGTCCCCGCCACGCGGCGGCTAAGCCAGCGTCTAACAACACTTAATATTAACACGATTTTGTTGTCCTATCCCTTCCAATTTCACGTTGGTCGAATTTTGCGTTGTTCATGGTGGTAAAAATGGGTGGATTCAGTTGTGTCTGATCTGGATCGTCAATACACTCGTGATTCTACCGCTGTCTCCGCCACGCGGCGCTGCGAGCGTGTTCCGCGCTCCGCTAATCGCGCTCGGCTTTCACCTACGTCTCAGGTGGTAACGCGAGGGGGCGAATAACCGATAACTTTACTGCCAAAATTAGTCATTAATGTAAATTCAGCACGCTCTTCTCACCGATTCCTCTCGATATTTTGGATCACGGTAGGGTTGGAGAGGACAAATTTGTGGATCGGATGATCTGTCCGGGACATGAAAGGAGCGTTAACTTGCCAATCCCGATTCAGTAGAGTCCCCAAAGGATTCCGAGAGACGCGAGTCTACTCTGCCCATCTATCAGTACCGCTATCGATGGATCTTAGACGGTGTGCAGTCAGTCAGTGGAGTTCCGAAGAAGCTCTCCCGGAGCTCTTTAGCCAGCGGCCGAGAAACCGATGTAATCTAAATTAATGCTTCGTCTACGGCCACCCCCGTGTACGTGAACAGGGGATCGACGGGAACTCGTACGATAAGACGAATTGGCTTGACCTCCACCCCTCCTGTTCGTAGAGTGTTTCCCTTTGAATCCCCCCTCGAATTTGTGTCCTACTGAGCTGACAACTTACCTCCTCAACCCCCGAAATTAGACCCTCTTTTGCACCCCTCCTCCCCCTCCCCGTGCCGCAAAAAAAAAATTTCAGTGTTAAACATTGAAGAAACACTTTACCGAAAAAATTGTCAAATGTTTGCGATTTGTTTTTCACTCCTGACAGAATCGTCACCTCTCCGAGTCGTCAACAATTCAAAAACTATTATCACCACTGGGAATCGAGTAAATTTGCTGTTTTGGGAATAATCCCGATTATTCATGACCACAGATGCGGAGAAGGTAAAGATCGGCCGGTCTAATATTTTATTTACGCCAACGGGAGGGGATGGATTGGATCGGTTCTTCCCGAGGTCTTTCCGCGTGACTCGGAGCCTCCTCAGCACGTCCTTCTCGCGACCTCCTTTTGGTTATTTTTCGTAATCGAGGCACGAAAAAAAAAAAAAAAAAAAAAAACTTGATGAAAGAGGAAAAGGAGTTTTTGAACGAGAGCGGCACCTCGTCATCCTTCACGAAGAAATGAGTTCAGCGGAAGGAAGCGCTAGGGGTGGTGTTTCCTCTCGGCGCGTCTCCTCGCGTCGGCTCACCCGTCGCGGACGCCTTTTGCGCCTTCTTTTCCCATTACCGGATGCAAATATCGCTAGAAGGAGATGCCTAATTTTAATTTTACGTGTATTAAGAGGAGCGCCGCAT
Source organism: Amblyteles armatorius (assembly GCA_933228735.2). NCBI lineage: Eukaryota > Metazoa > Arthropoda > Insecta > Hymenoptera > Ichneumonidae > Amblyteles > Amblyteles armatorius. Next base: position 11,327,949 of record OW121694.1, on the reverse strand, counting down.
CGTCAGAATTTCTTTTATAACGCAGCCCGACGTTGTACGCGGGTTTCGCGGCGATGTCGGAGGGGTTTGAAGGTATCCTTGAGGGCGGTCGAGACCGCGGAGTGAGAAAGTGGGAGATTCGTGGCTGGAGGATTAGTCGGAAAGCGATTTCGATTCGAGGGTTGTGTGCGCTGCGGAGCTCAGCGACGATGCATCTAAGAAACGTAAACCCGACGTAAGAGATGGAGAGCGGGGGAGAGGCGGCGGAAACGATTCTCCTCTTGGTGCGCGCACAGCTTGCGAGGAACGCGCGGTTAAAGCCGTTTGAAAACCAAAGCCCGAAATTAGAATACAGAAGCTCGCGAGCTCCCGATCCAATGGGACCCACATGCCGTCTTCGCGTGGTATACGGCCTTTCTATATTCCTACTTAAGGTGGTGGGAGGTGGGTGGGGTGGGGGTGAGATCCGCGGCTTCCGACGAGGAGATTCTAATTTACATACGCTCTCTCGTTCACCGGGAACGCATCGAGGACACGGTGAAAGCGAGAACGTTCGAGCCGGCTTGCGCGTCTGGGAATCCGCGGGCGTCGTTCTTCCGGAAAATATTGTAATTGGCACCGCTCTCATTGGAAATAGGGCCGTGGTAGGTAGAAGTGAATTTTGTCTTGAAGTCGATGCAGCTAGGTCAAAGCCTGGGTCAATAGATTTTTTGGAAAAATCGTATCTAAGAAAGGGAATAGTATGAATTAGGTGAGAAGGAGGCGAAATGGAACCTGGGGTAAAATGGAACACTGGATGAAAAATCTGATTTCCGATAGACTCGGCTTAGATCCGTTCGGCGTTTCTGCCAAAAGTCCGGCTAATGAGTCTATTGTAGATGTACGATATAGATTTCGCGAATAGAAAGCGGCAACGATCGAGCCGGCTTGCGCGTCTGGGAATCCGCGGGCGTCGTCCTTCCGGAAAGTATTGTAATTTTCGCCGCTCTCATTGGAAATAGGGTTCTGGTAGGTAGAAATGAATTTTGCCTTCGTTAAAATTAATTGCGCTGGCTCTTGTATCTAAAATTCGTTATCATTTTCATGGTTACAGTTTCGAGTCTCTCTTTGAAATTTTAGTACACTTCGATTCATATAAATCGTGAGAAGAACGAGAATAAAATTCGTCTGCACGAGTGGGCAGAAAATAGGAAAACTTATCTCAGTTTCCGTGCTGAAAAATCCGTAGCTCAATCCAGTGGATTAGGATCGGTCTCCGAATGTATTGATAAACATCAAGAGATCAATGATATTCAAGAAATACGGACAATCAAAGAATGTCCGATCCCGAAATCTCTTGAGCGACAGATTCCTCCACCCATGACGAAGGTTTCGATAAGTCATCACGTTGGGAGAATTCGCTGATCACGCCATGATCGATCGCACAAATGCCAATAAAATCAGTAATCTCGCAACAAGCTCAAGCGCTCTCTGTGCGCATTCGCGTTCAGACCGCTCAAATAAAAACTACCGCATCACAGTCCATCGGCATAAAATTGTTATCGAGAGCATTCCCGGTCACTCGCTCGTGCACGGTCAACGCCGGTTCCATCGGCCGTCACGCCACCGAGCATAATGTATAGAGCGGAGCTCGTTCCGCAACTCCGAAACCGCCCGAAATTACAAGTTTTCCCCGTGCTAATGGACGTCCCGTGCAATTACTGGATCGTTCCCGTTTACACCAGAGCGTCGTCGTCGTTTCCAGTCCGGCCGCTGGTCCAGCACAAAGAAGCCCCTGTCGTCCTCCCCGTCGTCGTTTTCCACCCCCGCCCCCTTCGACTCTTCTCGCGTAACGCGAAAGTTTCTTGGTCTCTCGCGCTAGCTCCCGGTCGCAGTGGCCTGTGGGAGTGTACACTCTCCGCGCGCCCCCCCCGACGAAGCCCTGACGCGGGCAAGCGGTGGCCCCCGTGAGATGAAACTTCGTCCTCACGAACGAGCCCTACCGTCGGTGCCGCCGCTGCGAATCGACCTGTTTGGGCCTCGCCGTTCAAACTCCCAGGAAGCCCAGTCAGCTCAACGTCGTGGTAGTCGCCACGAGCCGGTCTGCCCACACCGCGTCCTCGTCGCCGTGGTCCGACGGTCCATTCGAGAGAGCTTTTCCCCCACTCCTCTCATCCCCGTTCACGTTGCGCTCTTACCTTCTCTCTTTCACCTAGACGATAATTACGACGCTGCGACCGCTTTTGTCGAGCTGCCGCAGCCCGGCAAAGGACCGTTAGAACGACCCGCTGCGAACTCCGCGAGAAGTCGATCTCTCCCTGCGAGAATCGAGTCACCGAGAACCGCTGACTGCCCTCGGTCTTATAAATAAAATATGCGCCACGGTGTGTCCTCGAGGATGAGATGGAGGGAAGGGAAAAAAAAGGACGGGGATGGTATTATTAACTCGCGTTAGGAGGCTCCGGTGGTCTGTATGAGCGGCGTATTCCGAGGTTCGTCGGGGGTTCCCAGGAATGGATCGTAGGACGGAGGATGTGCCTTGGGGTCGCGCTCGGCGAACGATGCCCGAGGGTTACGAAGACGCAGCTGATGCCACACGGCACCGCAGGCTCGTAAAATAATCTTCGGCGATAACCCGACGCCAGGACACCGCCGTCGAGACTCCGGCTTCTCTCCATCTTGCTCCACGATCCGGAGCTCCCCCCGAGGGTGGCCCATGCCGGATAACGATTAGGAAATGAAGAACAAGAAGGGACGCATTTTTTTTAAACGCGTGCATTTGTCTTCGGTAATGTATTCTTCCTCGGAAAGCCAAAGCAGTATGTCTGATCCTAGCGAATTGCGGTTCGAGACTGGAAGACCACGCACGGGTCGTTTGGACCTCTGAGGGTTTCACTTCCGGAGACTCTAACTTCAAGTGCGTTTGCTCCATTGGCGCGGGAGCTTGATGTGCCTGTGGTTCAGATTCTGGCGTATCGATTTCACTACAAAGAAGTAAAAAAATTTGGATTCCTGGCGAATTTGGACTGCTGCGACGGGAAGAGTGCGGAAATACGCGTGGTCTTCCGGAATCAGATCAAACTAACAAATCTACTAAATCTACGATAAAGAAGCTTACCTTTTCGAGTCCGAACGACGTTCTCCTTTACATCCGTCTCTGATGGCACGTCGGTTGCGCCGTTCAGGCAACGACGCGACGGCAAAAGGTTCGGAGGAAGGAACAGACATCCTCTTGGTACCTTTTCCAGGGAAAGAGATGAAGGAAAAGCGAACCCTTCTGCTCTCTACGGCCATCAGTGATATTTCTATCTGGCACCCCTTGGCTCGTGTTCGGTCTCTTGATTTTCAGTAGCCCGCCAGTGAGCCCGCGCTCCCGGGTGATATGATCTTTTAATGGGTGCTTTGTGGGGCCCGATCCATTGCCGAGATCTAAAGCTAAGGAAGCTGCTGTGGCGGTTGCTGCTACGGCACTCTCGTCTCAGCGGCTCTCCGTCCCTCTTTCTCTCTTCTCCTTGTTCCCGTTTCCATTCTGACTGCAGCCCATCTCCGCACAGGCTAAGAACAGAGAACCCTGTGGAAGCCGCTAGAGAAGCTTTCACCCCCTTCGGCTCCGACGGCGACGTCGACGAACGACGAAGAGCCTGAGAACGACGATGAAACCACGAGGACGTCTCGGCTACCCGCGTCTTCGTCTTTGTCGTGTGTGAGCGAGCTGGAAATTCTACCGAGCTTACTCACTCTCTCTCTCTTGCTGTGTGCGCAACTCTCCACGCTTTCCTCATCTCATCCCTCTCCCGTTAACCAAGCGAAGGAACTAACCGACGGACAGACGGACACCGCACGCCACGGCTGTGTCGGTGCTTAATTTTGCCCCTCGTAATTACGCGAGCGAGCGACCAGAGCTTCTCGCAAGACTGAGACTATTGTACGTAAACGTGACGTCGTCGCGCTTCCCGCACTATCGTCCCCTCGACAAAAGGACGGATACAACGGCGAGAAAGCTAGATAATGCGGATGACGAAAAGTCTACCGATCTCCCGGTCGAAGGCCTGGAAGGCCTCGCATACTTTTCCACTACTTTCTTCGTTGGAATATTTTTTGCCTGTCTGCAGCCGAGTCGATACGGCAGGATCTGAGGAATCTGTCTGATGATCTGACAATAGGACCAAAAGTTGAACCTTGAAATTTTTACATTGGTTCCTCATGATCCTTCATTCGCGAAGCTTCTTCTGTGAAAAAGCAGTTTCTGTATTTTTGGCTCCTTCGCAGAGGAGCCAATAAAGGAACATTGTGAGGAAGAAATGTTCAACTTTTATGAGAAAGAGATGTGAAAATTTGTGTTTCTACCGTTTTTCGATTTCAACGACTTTTACGCATTGTGCGTAAAAGTCGTTTTTTAATGCAATTTTGAAGAAACGTTGACTATTCACCACGCATGCTATGTCCGAAATTTCAACTTCATCGGTCGAGGCATTCTCGAGTTACAGCGGTACGCATTTTTCGCCTACGAGTCACACACACACATACACGCACATGCATACCGATATTTTTTCCCAAAAGTGATTTTCCGATATTTTGCTACATTCTGAATACGTTTTTATCAAAACCTCGATTTTTTTCACGAAAGCAAGCCTTCCTATGCAAGGAAGCAAAATGACAAGCCCAACAAATTAAAAGCTTTCGATGCTGGCTATTTAATTAACGAAATCGATATTAATCGTCAAAACGTGTCGGGCAATAAATACATGGATGCCGGATGAATCATCCGTCCCCCGGAAAGTGCTCGGGACCCACGGCCGTAATAACTCCACGTCGGGATTGATCGCGAAGACATAGAGTAACACCTACCAGTCCACGGTCTCTCGTTGTCGGACACCCTCGAGCCGCGACTATTCGTCTCTCTTACGGGAGAGGGCTGTATAACCCCCTCCGGAATGGCAGCAGCGTCGGTCCCTTCGTATCCCGGTTATGGGATCGTCTTGTCTGATGAACCTCTATTCAGTGTGCGGTGCGGGAGACGGAGAGTCTCCGACGGGCAACCGCGGGTTCCGCAGGCTTCGCTCGCTCGGACGTCCCACGGGCATCATGGAGGCGAAAAAAAGAGCCTCGCGAAAGCCCCTTCACGGCACCCTCGGGCCACGGAATTTCTTCTAATTTTCGTCTAATAAACTTTCCTTCTGCCACGAGCGAAAGTCCGCAAGCGTCTCTTCCTAGATTCCCTTTGTTTTGTTCTCTTCCACCGGAACGTTGAAGTCTCCGGCCGGACTTCCATCGTCGTACCGCATCGCCGTGGCACTTTCGGCGGAAACCGACCCGCAGTTTACGACGGCGCCGATCTCGCGGCCCTCGGAGGGAATTCTGCGCGTCTCTGCCGCACAGTTTGGCGTACACAACGCTTCCCGGTCTGGCCCATGAATTGGCTATTAGTAGTTCGAAACAGTACGCTCTAATGGCGACCTGTTGGCCTTTGCCCGCGTTCGACTCGCCACCGACTGTGCACCACAGCCGCTGTGTATCCCTCGACGACCGCCCGTCCTTCATTAGCGTTGGTCCTTCCGAGAGCGCCCTGAGAGAGACTCTTCCCTTTTCCCTCTCGTCGTCTCCATCAACCCTTCCCCGGACCGAACACTGTCGCACCCCTCGACGTGCATGCGGCGCTCGACCGGGGCCAGGTAAGGCGTCCGCTTTCCTCAGCAAACCCAGGGCTCGCCATTGGTCCGAGGTCCATTCGCCGGTACACTCCCGAGGATCGTTTCTCTCCGAACGGCGAGGAAATAATCCACTTTCAACCCTCTCAGCCAATTTCGCGGCGCCTTCCAGCTCCAACGACAAAGCCGTGTTAATTTTTTTTTTCGTTGCCCTCTCCCATCTCGTCTCCAGTACCGATATCCTGCGAACAATGTAGCGGGGATTCTGCACAAGGGCGGAGAAAAAAAGGGGAGAGGACGCGGGGATAAAGCTGCGTATGTCGGCGACTCCGGCGCGTCTGGAGGGGTCGAGAGGAGCGCTCATAGGGGCTTCCGTGACGCGCGGATACGGATAAAGTCCCCACGCGCGCCGTTGCCGGGGCCAAGTAGAATATAAAGAGAGCAATCTCTCGCGCTTCCGCCGTGACGACGGGGGAGGCGGGGGAAGAAGCTCCCGGAGATAGGGCGCTGAGGTCTCCCCGAGTGGATTCCGTCAAAGGGTTTTCCGCGGAGCCCGCTCGTCTCTTTTGTTTCGCAAAAACTACGCCGGGAATTCCGAATTCAACTTTCGCTCCGAGATACAGGAGAAAGCTCTTTCGGTCGATGATTCCGGCCGGGCTCTCGGAGATCCTCGTGGGTTCCCGGACACACGGGACGACGGCTAAACGGATGGTGCATTCTCCGAGTCTTCACGCTCGAGTGTCCTCGAGCTTTCTGGTACGCTTGTCTTCCGTTCGATATATCGCGCCTGCAATCCGGAGTCACCCTCGCCACGATACTCTTCATCCCCTCCTCACTCCCCCCCCCCCCCCCTCGTCAACCCTCCCCCTTGCTCTCCTGCTCGATGCAGGAAAATCCGAAATCCTAGTATTTCTTCGGAGGGGTTTTTTTTTTTTTTTTTGTTCTTCATAGAACATCGTGGAGGGAACGGGGAAGGATGCTGTTTTGGAGGGTGGAAGCGAGTGGGTTTCCACCAGTCTCGATCCTTAAATCGAAGCCAGTGTCTAGGAGGTTTCGCCCGCTCCGCTATCCGCTGCTGGCAACCACCCTCCGTCGCCCGGAACCCAGGAGCCTTTACAATACGTCCTGCTCGGCGGCCCACCAGCTAACCTTTCTCTTAACGTCCAAAGTTTTCAAAGTACGACGTTCAATGGGGAAACGTCGCGGCTATATACGACGGCGTGGCTGTGCTAGCCCCCCCCCCCCCCCCCCCGGGTTGCTCTCTCTGCCAACCCGTCGGCGTTTCTACTCGAAGAATCCACGGCCGGCGAAGCCGTCTTTCCTCAGCCCTCCCTCCTCCACCCGCGATGCACTTTTCACCAGCGTTTCGACGCACGCTTATTTTTTTTTCTTTATCCCTTCTTTATTTTTTTTTTATTTCATTTTTTTTGCCTCTCGTGGACTCGCAGAAACGTTTCCGCGACGCGGAGGGACGAGACTCTATTTAGTATCTCGTTTGATTCGCACAGAATTCGTACTCATTGATTCCGTCGAGTGTACGGACGACAGGCCAGCCAATTGTCTATCTCAAAGCGGGTTGGCTCGCTCTTCCATTCCTCCGATTTCTACGCGAGTTAGAATATAATAGAATGGGAAGGAGCGGAGAGGTCCGGTAAAGTGGACGGTCGAGTGATACGAGACATAAAGGTGGACGGGGGTTGTATGCATGTATATATGTATACGTAAGCGACAGAGTGCACGGAGTCTCGAAGCCAGGGTCTTCAGTGCTCTCGCGCGATACCGCGTTGGCATCGGTGGAGCCAGGGGGGTTGGGGAGGGGGGGGGGGGGGTGGCCTCCCTTTGTTGACGGCCTCCGGCCGCCACCTAGAGCACGGAAACAGTCGCCAGGAAGCTACGCCGGCAGCACAGAGCCAGGACGTTCACAACCGTGACGTCATACACCACTGACTTCGTCTCGTAACGCGTTTATACGCTCCCAAAGGCGCATACACCGAGAGTTGTCGGATGCAGAGAGGGCCGCCCGACACTTCAGATACCCGTCTGCAGCCTCCCCGTCGCAGTCGAGCGGACAGACGATACTCGTTTTTCGGTCGGGGAATCGTTAAATGTTGTCTGAAGCGTTCGGAATTGTTCTGGATAAAAGTTAATCATTTCTTTTGTTGGCACAGAAGGATATTTGTTTTCTTAGCTGTGTATGATACTTTACAATCGTCAGAGTGGCGCTTTACGGCGAAGTTTCAGTGCGTAAATTACTTTACAAACGCACTTTACAACTTTACGAACGCACATACTTTACGCACGCTGAAGCGTGCGTAAAGTATGACGCGTACGCGGTACGCCTTGCCGTACAGCGCCACAATCAGCAGGCACGGTGTAACACCTCTCCAGCATTCGTTACCAAAAATTGCATCGTGCGCAGACTGTCAAGTGAGTCGCACTTAACAGCGTGCGTATAAAGTTCGCTTTACCGCACGTCTATCGCAAGTTAGTAATCCGAAATGTTCGGAATTATTGCGGAGAAAATTCATCATTTCTGCTTCCTCATAGAGAATGCTTTATTTATCGTAGCGACGGTATTTATAATATTAATTTTTTTAGCTGTCTCTGACACTTTACAACCATCGTGCAGTGTATTACGGATTTGATCCAGTTTCACTACAAAAAAAAAAAAAGTCTGACCAGCAGCGGCCGTAACTACTTGTCGCCGCTCCAGATTTATTTCCCTTCTCACTGTACCCGAGCTACAACTCCGATCAGACTTTTACGAACGTCTTGATCAGTGTTAAGGGTGTCGTGGAGGGCGGTGTTTTGGGGAGTAACGTTAAGTAAGTAGGCGTCCAAACACGAATCCAAGGGAGCGGGACAGGAGTAGTAACAGCGGCAAAGCAGAGACACGGATGGCAGAGGCGAAGAAGGAAAGGAAGTGTGGCTGGTAAGAGAGTAGCCTCGTCGTCGGGGCGCAACCCCACCCAACGAATTTATGGGGCCGTAACAGCGACAAGTGGTTCACAAGTCGCCGGTAGCATCACCGTTTGGCGCGTCCCACACCCAAACGCCGTTCTCCCCCCCCCCCCCCCCCCCCCTCTCCGCCGCGCTCTGGGCTTTTCCCTATTTTCCCGGAAAAGGGCTTCCTCGCGCGTTTCGCTCTCACCTCTCGTCCACGTAACGCCCATTCCGCCCGTACAATCTTCAACCCTCTCTCGTCCTTTCGGACGTGTTTTTTTTTTTTTTTTTTTTTTTTTTTCGGGAACCAAATAAATTGAGTTTACCGGCGTGGCATATCCTGGCTCTGCTCACGCACCCGCGATAATTGCGCGTTCGCTGACCTTTTTTAATTTTTTCATTCTCTCTTCGTGCGGGAAAAAAAAAAAAAAAAAAAACGCCTCTTCCTATGTTTATTTCCTTCCGAATTTATGACGCGTGGAACGAACCCCGTTGGTTTCGATTTCACGCGATCGCGACCCTTCTTCTTCTTCTTCCTCCGTCTCGTTGAAAAGCTCCCTGTGTAAAATGAGAAGCTGCAGCGGCTGCGGCAGTCTCACTCATCCCACGCGGCCACCTTTGTAACGGGGAACCCCTGCGCGCTGCAAGAGAATCAGGAGCCCTCTACTCGTTCCATCCAAGAGCGACGGTTTAAAGCGTATTAATTAACCCTTTATTAGACTCGGGCGAAAACCACCGGGGCCGGGCGCGACGAGGCCGATTCACCGGCGCCGCGCGGCAACGTTGCTCCTCTTCCTTCGCATCTGGGAAGAGGGTGCCCGGTCGAGTTACGGGAGGTAGTCTGCTGCGGATGCGTCGCCTAGGGTGTCATTCAGTATTTATGAAAAGCCTTCCCATTTTGCCGAGGGGTGAAGACGGCTACCGCTGCAGGCCCTCCGCCCCTTCCTACTCCTTCTTCTTCCTCAGCTTTTCTCTCATTTTTCACCTAGGAGGATCTATTTTTTTTATTTTGAAATTTATTTGCTTTGTATTATTTTGCTCATTTTCTCGAATCGAGAAACTATAAAGTATTCCTTTATTAAGAAAATATCTTGGAAAAATGATGAAATTGTGAATTATTTGCCGAGGGGTGAAGACGGCTACTGGTACAGACTCTCCGCCCCTTCCTACTCCTTCTTCCTCAGCTTTTCTCTCATTTTTCATCTAGGAGGATCTATTTTTTTTATTTAGAAATTTATTTGCTTTGTATTATTTTGCTCATTTTCTCGAATCGAGAAACTACAAATTATTTCTTTATTAACAAAACATCTCGAAATAATTATGATATTATGAAATTATTGCATCGCGCACTGCGTATTTAATTAACACAGTGCGGCCCGCAATTCGTTTTCCATCTTATAAAATCGTTTCCGAAAAAAATATATTCAAAATTTCAGCTCTTCCTCACCGGCACTCGTACGTGTTTGGTCCTCCCTCAAAGTACACGATTTCCGATCCCACCGAAATAAATTCATTGCGAACATCTATCTCATCGTTGCAAACACAAAAACGAAGCCCAACAACATTACGAAGATGTCGAACAGTTCGCGTATATCCTTGCAAGGACCCCCATAGTGTTTTACTAGGCATTCGCCGAGGGAAAGGAGTAAAGGACGTCGAGTGTGCTCAATTTGGTACGTCGAGGGGTGGCCCCCGTAGGCTGGGGGTGAGAGAGCGGAGGGGGGGGGGGGGGGGGGGTTATGCCTGCGAAAGCAACGAGAGATCCAAGTGTACGACGCCTCCTATCCTTCCGCCCTGTGGGGCTCTCTTCCACGAAAGCCCCGTAGACTACGACCCGTAGCGGTGGATCGAGAAGACGGAGGCACTGCTGGAAGAGACGTAGGGCCTGAGCTCACACGATCTACGACGGGATCGAGATGAGATTGTCCTACGAGGCGTCTCTCTTTACTTCCAACCGGCTCTTCCATACCCGCCCGACTGACTCTACTGGAAAGCTCGACGACCCTTATCGTCGTTACTACAAGTCCCTCCGACCCGGCTACCCTTGGCCCTTCGCGCCTCGGGTAACCCGAGCGCTCACCCCTCGGCCGACCTATACACGCTCCACATCCACCATCTCCCCCCCCCTCCCCCCCCCCTCCCTACCGTTCTCTCCACACAAGGCACAGCTCATAGGAAAATAATTATCGCTACTAATTACCGGGAAACCTGCTCCTGTCCGTCCGCTCGTCTCTCGTATCCACCGAACGCTGACACCCGCCAAGGGTGCAGGAAACCCTGTGACTTTCAGCCCCCCTCCCCTCCCCCCCCCCCCCTCCTCCTATCAAACATTTTCCACAAGTTTCCGTAGCTCGGCTGATCTGCCGAGCGCGCCGGTCTACGCCGTCGAATGACGGAACCCTCGTACACAAGGCCCTTCAGCGTTGTTTCCTCGGAGGAAGAGGGACGAGCGCGGAGCCACAGGATTCCGACGATGGTGCGCGGGTATCGCGCGTGCATCTGATAGCGCGATATCCTTGGGCTTCGGCGGGGAGTCTACGAAAGGCGGGGTAACCTCGAGGCCCTCGCGAGGTATCCTCTTCCCCGATAATCCTCTCGCCGCTCGGCTTTCAGCCGGAGGAAGCCGATAGAGGAGAGAGGGACATTGATAAGGGTGAGAGAGCTGAGAGACTAGAAGCGGAGGAGATCGGCGCGAGGACTGGATGGCGGGTCGGTTCTCCGCTGTTCCACGGTTGGTTCCGGGCACCGGGAACTCGAGAGTTTAGACAGCGGGCCGGGTCCGCGGAGATGATCCTCGCGGCGCGTGGATGGCGGCGCCGGATTTTGGGAAAGCCCAGGGACGAGACGGGGAAGATTCGGCGGGCCTGGATGGGAGACTCGACGCGGATATTGGAGAGAGGCGCGGAGCTCCGCGGAGGGAAGGCCCAGGGAAGAGTGTGCAGCCTCTACGCATACCTTTGGCAAAGTAGACGAGCTGTCGATATTAGGAAACGATGAGCGCGAGGGCCTCCGTTCGCTCGTGCTGCACGGATCTCTGGATGCTGGAGGGAGCGCTGGAGGAAAGGAGAAGTCGCTCGGGTTGGGAGATGCGACGGAGTGCGGGCGACCGGTCGGGGGTGGATGTTACGCGAGTCTGCACAAACTTCGAGACTTTGAAGCGCGGAAGGCTTCGACGATAATCGTGTCCTGTCTGCACGAGGCGGCGGAGGCGAAGCTGGCGGCGATCCGCTGGGGCGAAGACGGATCGCCAGATGAGACTTCATCGGTCCGGCGCGAAATATTCACATTACATCTCGGTTCTTCGTGGGTAGAAAAGAGTGGAGATCCGCATCGTCAGCTTTCCGCCGGAGAGCAACATTTACGGTGTCGTGTTGCATTGTATCGCGGATCTGTAAATTAAATAGGAAGTCCGGTGACGTAAAATTGGGAGGATTCCCTTGGGGCGGATTCTTTACCTACCATCCGGACTTCTTCTCCATTGCGACGTTACGAGGATCCGCCGTAACGGAGATAGAATGGGTGACGCACACACACACACACACACACCAGGCCGGGGGTTTTCGGTACGCTCGCTTGCATAGCCATTTTCCTTCCATTTTCCGACGGGCTCTACGTGGGAACGCAAGAGCCGGGGATACTAGGAGAGCGTACAGAGCGGACAGAGAACCTCTCCCCGAGTCATTACTCGGACGGCAAACACACTTCGACCCTTGGTCATGCCCTCGGCCGGGTTTCACCCCCTCTCCCCCGAGCTAAAGCACCCCTTGCGTCCCAGAGTACACACACACACACACACACACACACACACACACACACACACACACACTCACACTCACTCACACACACACGCTCACAGTCGCAGAGGCTGTGTACTCCCGTTAGCCCGGTCGTTCTCTGTATCGACGAGATTCGTATTTAAATGAGGCAGCCATTAATCTGGGCGAGACGGGCCGTCGAGTCGTCGAGGCGGCTTCTGCCCGGCAAACGCACGGGGACATCGTCCGGGGCCTTTGCTCGTAGCGAAGCTTTCGTAAACTTTCCCGACGTCGAAAACCGGACACCGGTCAGCGCGTTTCATCGCAATGCAAAGAAGCTTTAAATATTCCTTGGAAGTCGAGGACAAAAAAAAAAAGCATCAACGACACGCGGCGACACACACGGCCCGATATTCCTGCTTACCAAAGCTCCGGGATCCTTGACTCCCATCCCCGGAGGTCGGAGAGGGGGGAGGTTGGTCCGCCGAATCTCTTTGTGAATTTTTTATCGACATCTCTGCCGAGAGTCCGTCGACAAAGGAAGGAAGGACGAATCGGCGTTGATACGTCATCGGCCGAAGGAACGATCGGGAGAGCCCGATGCGTGTCGACGTCCCGGGGAGAATCCCGCCCGTTGAAGGGTTGCTGTTTAACGCGGGGCCCGGCTGGACGTTGGGGAACCATCATTAAGAGAGCCGGCGCTCGGTGAGACGGAGAGTCGACAAAGCCCCTCGTTAGGCCCTCCGAGGGTCCTCACGAGCAACGCCAAGGGTGAGAACGTGCTCGGGTCTCGATCCCTCACGGTCTACTCGAGCGATCGTCGTCGTCATCCTCATCCTCCTCGTCGCCCGTCTCGATCTCGCTCGGCGCGCGACGCGCCTGTGTCGCGCACCGTGTCCACTTTCTCTTTCACACCAGACCGGCGATGGTCACTTGCGAGATTGTCCCCGCGAGGAAGAAAGCTCAGCGGAACGGGCGACTGTCGCGCGAAGGGACGGTCGAGTGCGGAGCCCGGTCCTCCCCCGTCCGGGCCACCCTTTGACGCGGAACACTCGCGGAGGGGTCGGAAAACAATTATCCGAAAGATGCGAGCGATCGACAGTCCGATACAGCGGAACGGACGAAGCGGTCATAGGGGACTGCGGGGCAAAATGGGATAGTCAGGCAGAATGGGATAATAGGACAAAACACAATTTTTTTAATAACTTTTGGATGGTCGCGGTGATGGTAAGTGGGGCAAAAAGGTATTGAAAATCTGGTTGTATCGTTGAGACAAAATGGGGCCTTGAAAAAGGGCAAAATGGGATAATTGGACAAAACGCAATTTTTTTAATAACTTTTGGATGGTGGCGGTGATGGTGAGCGCGGCAAAAAGGTATTGCAAATCTGGTTGTATCGTTGGGACAAAATGGGGCATCAAAAAATTATCGGAAAAACTGAGTTTTGCCCCACTGTCCCATTCTGCCCCGCCCTCCCCTATTCCAGGAAGACCACACATAAGTTGGCACTCGCGTCTTCTTCGTCGCTTTACTCTGCCGATGATCAATATTTGTTGGCTTCTTTGTAGTGAAATCGATACGACGGGATCTCTGCGAGGTGTTCGTCTCGAAAGAATTCAGAAATTAAATGCTCCGGATCGACCAGACTCACCCGCGTTTTTCCAGAAACACTCATTGGGACGTCTTCTCGGACAGATTTGACGTATCGAATCGTGTTTGAAGTGGCATACGTGCGCGTTAGACGCTAATTAGTTTACGAGCGGAAGGGCAATACGTTGATCGAGGCGCCAGGCGTACAAGTCGCGCGACTTTATTGCGCTTAAACGCCCTCGCCAGAAACGAGGATATCTCGACTCCGATGCTGCCTGGAGGGTAGCAGAGCCGTCTGGTTGCTTCCTTGGGCGCGCATCGCGTTGCTCGCCGGATAGAGAGCTGGCTGGCGAGGCGAGAGGATACGAGAGAAGCGCTGGAGTGTGTTTACGAGCACTGCCGCATTAGATGGATGCTGTCGCGGCTTAATTGCCGGCACGAGAAGCTCGTAATTCACTGGATAGCAGCCACCAAGGCGTCGGCCCGATTCGCGATACTACACGCACTCTCCCGTCAGCAATTGGCGCGTGTGCGGGATTAAAGCTTCCGCCGAACGAGATCCTGAGAATGGAACGCGATTGCGGCATCCGTCGACTTCGGTAAATATTTATTTATAAATTATAGGGATTCCGATAGTACGCCGAGAAAATTAATCGATTGTGTGAATGAAATAAGCGCTTATGGGTGGCTAAAAAAATGTTTGGTTGTTCGAACGAAATAATTGCCATAGTAAGTAAAGAAACGTTCGATTTAGCAGCATGTTAATTTGATAAATGAGGAGTTCCTTTTTATCAACCAAACATTCGTTTCGCCACCCGTAAGCGCACGTTTTTTTTGACTTAATTGATATTTTTCTCTGTGTAGTAATAGTAGTTGTAGGGAATTTATCGGCAACACATAACAAAACTGAGCAAAGTACCAAAAAATACTTCCAGTATAAAGTGTAAGGTATCACAAGTATTTGAAGTTTTCGTTATTAAAAGAAAATCCATGCACAATTCCATTTAAAAAAAACGAACATGGTCCCTTCTCGTTTTTTTAAATACTTTTTTAAAAATAGATTCTCATTAAAATTATAATGACTAAAAAGTTTACACAGATAATCATATATTAATAGAAACAGATGTGTAGATGTCATACTACACATCGACTATCCGTAATGCGAGCTTGTACTCAAAAAGTACTTGTACTTGGTACTTGAATTCACAAACTAGTACTTGAGATACTGAAAAATTCTGTTGTACTTCAACTACGTACTTGAAGTACCAACCAAGTACCCGGTACTTCAAGTGCTACCCAGCTCTGATACATAACATTCAACAGTATTTGAAACCCAACAAACTCAAGTCCCATCACTCATATCGCACATTGCCAACTGGCCATCGACCGAACTCCTTCAATCACGATTCCAATATTTCTCGTGATATCCGAAAGAGTAGTGTTCGTATTGCGGAAGGGTTTGACGTAGAAATATTAAACAAGCGGCTACTAATAGCTTGCGGTTATACAAATACGTACTCCGGACACACCGTTATAATGGGACGCCGAGGGAAGGCGGAGGACCGAGGACGAGAAACGAGGATAAGTCGGTTTCAGCGGTGAGAAAACCACCGCCCCCTCGGACTTCCCGTTGTACCTCGGATCCGCGAGGCTGTTCCCAAGCGAGTTGGCAATCAGTCAGGTTGACGCTTTTGCCCGTCTAGGTGACCCAGCCCGACTGCCGTTCCATCAACTTCTCCAGCGACCCTATGGAGAGGGAGCGGTGTGCGCGTCTCTCGCGAGCCCCGCAAACTACGTTGTGATGTATGCACGGGGTCGCGACCGGTGGCAATCGTGGCGCATACGTATCCGAGCCGAGCGACCGCAATAGTTCAGATCTCTCTCCTCCGTCTCGCTCTCCCGTTTTCCTATGAATATATGAATCGAAAGCCTCGCAGCTTCCACACTATAGGGGCACGCCGTCGCAGGAACGCCTCGTACGTTCACGTCGCTGGATCGTTCTTCACGCTCCGGGATTAATATCGCACAAATTTGTCTCACCGGTCTT
The DNA here is from genome assembly GCA_933228735.2 of Amblyteles armatorius. NCBI lineage: Eukaryota > Metazoa > Arthropoda > Insecta > Hymenoptera > Ichneumonidae > Amblyteles > Amblyteles armatorius. Next base: position 11,312,009 of record OW121694.1, on the reverse strand, counting down.
CCGTTTCATACCTCAATCCAACTTCGTGGTTTTTTACCGGAAACTCTTTTCGAGAAATGACTGCATGAAAAAATAAGTGACCGTACTCTGTTCGTTTCTACGCGACGAAGTGGCGGAGAGGCTTGAAGCTGAAAGATGTTGCGCGAAGAACTTTGGGCGCACCGGAAGTGAAGGAAATAACATTTCCGCCAATTACCAGTGTTAAAGTGTCTTGGCCATATTCATGAATCTGCCATCTCCGATCTTGAAGTTTCATACGAAAATTCCCGGCCGGGAGGCAAAGAAAAATTAATCGGGTCATGATCGGATTTAAATGGACAAATTTTCATGAAATAAGTAAGAGGTACAAAACCTTTGGAGAGTCCATTGATCGCGACGAAAATTTGCGTGGAAGCCGTAATCGTCCGGCGCACACAAGTCCCTCCGTGCCGAACCACATTACAGAAGTCCCGCGGTTCTCTCTCCGTGGGAGTTTCTCTCCGCGGCCGAAGAGTACGGAAGCAGTCCAAAGCCTCGAGGCTTAACGAGTTGCGAGTACTCTCGTGTGCCTGTATGTGCCGGCTCATGCCGCCGAGCGATATTACAGGGTGGTAATGGAGTTAATTGCCGGCAGGCCTTCCTTTCCTCTCGAGATCCCAGGGGGCGGAGGAGAGAGCGAGCCCCGAACAGGACAAACCGGGCTTACAACTTGAGACGCGGTGCGCACCTGATACCAACAAATTGCTTGCTTCTTACTTCACGAACCGTTGAGAAAGCCACCCCCGACCGGCCTAGGCTGGATCACCAAAATTTGTCTCCGGACTCCTGAGATACTGTAGTTTCGAGCGATAAAGCCGCGGCCGTTGGTCATCGGAGATCATACAAAGACATCCGGCCAGGGAAGCAGTCTTGTTGGATGCCCTGCTGGATGTCCTGCTGGTAGTTCTGCTGGTAGTTCTGCTGGTAGTTCTGCTGGTAGTTCTGCTGGTAGTTCTGCTGGTAGTTCTGCTGGTAGTTCTGCTGGATGTCCTGCTGAATATCCTGCTGGATGTCCTGCTGAATATCCTGCTGGACGACATGTTCGATCCCGTTAAGACATCGAGCAAGATATCCAGAAGAATCAGGCAGCAACGACGGACAGTGTAGAGGAGGATCTGAGGAATCCACCCTCAAGCTCTTCGCTGCCGTGAATACGGTAGAAAATAGAAACGCACGAGGCAGCCGATGTCATACTCGTCGAGGGACTCGGGACGTGACTCGTTAACACAGAAAAGACATTAGCAGCGGCCCGTGGCTTTAGTTGGTATATATCTCAGTGAGAGGTTGAGGTGGTGGCGATGGTGGTGAAACCGCGAGATCCTCGTTCCTATTGCTGGCCACTCCGTTTCGTGGAGAAACCCAGCGGCAGCGGCAGCGGCAGCGGGATGAGAAAGCCCGGAGCGAGGAGCTAAGTAAAGTTAAACCAACGAGACGGACGTAAGCGCGATACCCTGCTAATTATCGTCGTGGGAATAGATGACGCGGAGAGACGAGGGAAAGAGGATCTCGCACTGGCGTCGACGTATATAACACACACACATATATATATATATATATGCCCTCGTACCATCAACCTTCTCTCGACCACGGAGAAACGAGGAAATGGCTAATTGCTGTCGCGACTGCTACGGTAATAATTGCGACAGGGTGCACAGCTTTCGGGCACACTCGTTCGAACCTTTCGCGAGTTTATCAAGCGTAACTGATGATATTTCGTTACTTTTGATCCAGGGGAACCACAGAAAGGGTGAGACAAGACACGGTGAGTTTGAGTCACAGAGACTATAATTTTTATAGTGGAAAACGGGGCGAAACGAACCACTATTTCAGATGACGATTTTTCGCGTCCCATAAAAAAATCACTTCTCAATATCTATAAAAAAAAAGTCACATGTCAATATCTCAATGACAAAAAATGATATGTTTAAACCGGGAGTGACGTATTTCTGGTATTGCGTCATTTCCGGTTCGAAAAAGCGAGTATCAAATCGGAAATAACGTATTCCAGGTATGACGTCACTTCCTGTCACAAAATCAATTTCTCAGACCGGAAACAACGTATTTCCGGTATGACGTCACTTCCTGCCGGAAAATAAAATTTTCAAACCGGAAATATCGTTTTTTTTTTGTATTTTTTTCGTATTGTCTGAAAATAAAAATGTCCTGATTTTTAGTCGAGGCTCCGATATATTACAGTGGATTATAATCCACGATATCGGGAGGGCGATAGAGCGTGCGATTTCTCCGGGCGTCACCTCTGGCCGCAAGCTCCGAGCTTTCGGGCTCGTAAGCCGACTTAAAATTTTCCTCCTCAAACCGTCGTCTCGTCGGTAGCCTTAATCCGGTGCCGGGATGGCTCCGCCGAAAGCTCGGCAGCCCCTCGCGAATGCCTCGTCAAGCAATCTCTGTCCTTCCCGTCCCGGGTCGCCCGATGCTCTCGCACCCTTTGCTTTTTACCCCCGCAGTGAAAGAGGAATAGCAAAAGCACAGCAGCACCACCAGCAGTAGCAGGTTTATTAGCGCTCTCGACGCTCTCTCACACTTTCATCTCATCTCTGCCACGGAATTCTTTTCATCGTCCTCGTAGTCTCTCCCCGCCCGGGACAGGAGGACGTCCTCGTTCACCACACTCCCTCGAACCACCTTCCTTCCCCTCCCTCCCGTTTACATAAGCGAGTTCACCGGATTGCCTTTTTGATATGTAGATCGCGGAGGTTGGGCACCGAAGCTTTAACGCCGTTTATGTCACCCTTTTCTCAAACGACCTCGTACCGACAACGTTCGAGGCCTTTCAAAAGAGAAAAGAAGTGGAAAAAAGAACGGGGCTGCTTTACACCGGTGGTGTATCTTTGTAAACACTTCAACCCTTCGACGATCGGCGGAAAGATAGCGTACCGTGACATTTTTTTATTTCCGATGTTGTTATGTTTTTTTTTTTTACAGACTGGAATAATCGATCGTAAGTTTGATGTATTGGAACTTGAAATTTGCTCACATTGCTCACATCAATTGAAGGCTTATGTACTTTTTCGTAAAATAAAATACCAGATATTGAAATTGGAAATATTTTGCCTAAAGTTTAAAAACATTTTTAATGAAATTAACCATTTTAATGCGAAATTGCAACGCACACATGTTAGAAATTCCGGAAACAGTTTATGTAAAAAAATGCTTACGATGCCATTAATTCATTTTCAAACCAATTTTTTACAGTGCACATTTCGTTTTTTTGCATTCATATTTGTGAAAAAAATTATAATTTATGTGTCTCCCTGTGAATACGTCGAGTCTCAAGTGTACGAATAATTTTCATGCGGACATGGTAATTTCGCGCAAAAACAATGGCCAAGAGATAAGGCACATGTGAAAAAGAAAGGGCAATTAAGAAAAAAATAGGGTACATGGAAAAAAAGGCGCTACTGGATCAATCGTATTCAGCCTCTCGCCCTCCAAGTCCCGATAATTTGTACGGCCTTCTCAAAAATGTCCACATTTCTGATAGCCGCGACATTACAGCAGAAATTACCGAGCGTTACATCGGGGCCTCGTCGGGATCTAACCAGGCGTCTTCCGGCTCGTACCACGGCCCGATGTAACGCTCCAAAATTTCCACCGAGCAACAGGATATCCTGCGCCGGTCTGAGATTGGTGGTTGCGAGTACACAGAAAATCGCGTGTCAGGCCAAGAACATAGTGGATCGAACGGGGGATTTAGTAGGTTTCAGAGACACGGCGATCGTCGAAGCCACGGAGTCAGTGATTTCCGTAACGGAAATCGCGAGTTACACTCGGTTATCGTAAGGTTGCCGGGGAGGTTGGGTTCGCACCGAGGGAACGAGGATGACGTGGAAGCAGTTGAGCCAGAAAGCGCGGAGTGGTGCTGAGTCGGTACGGCTCTCTCGCCTGCTGGCGCCGGTGCACACGGAGACGAACCGGGGCGGAGGATGGTTTGCGGAGCGGGAGAGGGCCGGCGAGGGAAGGCCAGAGGAGTTATGGGCGGCGGGCATGACCGGGGGTATAAACAAATTACACGCGAATGGTTTCTTGGCGGTGATTAGCGGTAAACCTCGTTAGGAAAGTTTCGCCTCGGGCCTCGTCCGCCTCAGCCAGGAGCAGCAGCCATGGCCCCGACGTTGCTGCCGGCAACGAAACCTGAGGGAAGGCGAACCTACGAGAGCTCCTACACGGGCCTCTCGAGCCAAAGATTCTCCTATCCGGACGGTTCCACCGAAATTAACAGAAACTGGAGTGCGGCCCCGAATACGGACGTCCGGATGTCGACGGTGCAGAATCCAATCACCGTGAAAAACACATTTTCGTAGGGCTGTCTCGTCGACCGGGTACAGGACAACCCCGATTAAGAGGGGTATTCGAGTCCGGAGAAGCCCTGGATCGCTGAATCCAAGGTTAATCCGAAATAAGAATCAAGGTTTTTTTTATCATTTTCAATTCAGTACAAATGAATTCTTGCTCCAATTATTGCATACCCTGGAAAAAAAAATTACAAAAAAAATCGACTTCTTTTTAGATGTTAGTGATGTTTCTTATATGCGTAAACCTTTTTTACCCAAAAATGTTTACCATTTTTTTACGAAGAAACCCGAGGGATGGTGCATGTACGATAGCTCCTACACGAACCTCTCGAGCCAAAGATTCTCCTATCCGGACGGTTTCCCCAAAATTAACTGAAACTGGCGTGCGCCTCTGAATACAGAAATCTAGATGTCAACGGTGTACAATCCAATCACTGAATAAAACATGTACTTTTGTAACGCTGTCACCTCGGATCAACCACGGTTAATAAGAATTTAGTCAAACGATTCTTTTCTTTAACAAGTTCAACTCCAATTCAGTACATAGGAACTCTTGCTGAACTATTTATATTCTCGAGCTCTATGCTGTTGAAGAAAAAATTACAAAAAAATAGCGAATAAAAAAATAGACATTGGTAGAAAAGATGTTTCTTAACTGTGCGTACCTTTTTTACCGTGTAATGTTTTCTAGCTTATTTTTTTTCTAGTTTATTGATCGATCGTGTGCAAAGACACGTTCAAAAGTGGGGAAAAAATGTTTACTACCAAGTCAGATGGAACTTCGAAGCCGGCCAGAGTTTGAGTGAGGAAGCGAAAGATCCAACAGAAGGACGAATCGTCGGTCCACCAATGCTCCATCCCAGTAGGGACTGGTCTCCCTTGGGACTTGGCAGGAGCGAGATCAGCTGGCTGGTAGGCAGGGAAAAACCAAGAGAGGAAAGTAGAATCGGTAGCGAAACGAACGAGACCGAGCTTCGCTCATTTCTCTCGTCTCTCGTTCCCTTCTTCCGTGTCTCCGACGATTCGTCGTTATTGGCCCGCTTCATTCGGCCCCGAGCACCGTTCATTTACTTCTATTATCCGAGGTTAAACAGATTTCCTTCCCTTTCTATGTAATTCTACCACTTCCTCTGTCCGCCTTTCGTTTCTATCTCGTACTTAGGGGCTCTCTTCAGCTTTTCGTTCGAATCCTTTCTGGTCAATGATTTTCGACATCAATCCATACACATAGATATATAATCCCTCGAATCAGTTTCTCTTTTTCTTCCCGATAGAGGAAGCTATGGTTTCGTTAAAAAATTTAAAAAAATCGAGACTTTAATTTCAAGGTACTTAAAATGATCGAAAAGATCGGGGAATGCGATTTTTGGTTTGTATCGTTTAAAACGACCATAATTTGGAAACGGCTTGAGACAGCGAGTTTAAAGTTGGTACACTAGTAGAGTAGTCACGCCTGTTTCCTTCGTGCGATTTTCACGAAGATCAACGCCCGGTTAGAGATTTACGCGATTTTGAAATTTTTCAAAAAAGATGCATTATCTTGCGTAAATTTTAAACCATTGTTGTGAAACTGCATACAAATGTAATAATATGATTCTTTAATTATAATATTAAATCGGCCAGTAGTATTCGGCCAAATTCAATACCAAAGGTCTTTCAAATTCAATACCTTAGGTATTGAATTACGCCATCACGCCAAGAGTAAAATGAGTCACAGTTTCGTCATCAGCGGCGAAGATTAAAGATAGCCTAAAAACGAAAAAATCCGCTAATTCCAGTAAACGATTTTCTACAATAAATTTTTCGGTAAACTTTGCCGGTCTCAATGTCATGAGATGTAGACAGTTTTTTTAATCTTACGATAAAAGGTGCACAGTAATTTGCACATGGCACATGACAAATAACTTTGCATCTTATCAAACATGCATATTAATTTATTTTGTAATTATTAAAAATCCAACATAAATGTTACGCAAATGAAGTTTACATTGCCGAACTACGACATGGCCTATGAAACCCGAGAAAGCTCCGGTGATATTTTTAAACAACATCGAGAGCAAGGTTCAACACCACAAAATACCTCACTCTCATCGATACGAGTAAGCGAACGAAGTTCGAGATTTAAGAAAAAAAAATCCTCATTCGCAAAATCCTCGACACGCAGTGGTCTTGTCGCGTCGGCTCACAATTCGCCCCTTTTGCCCCAAACGGAGTCCGCCCGAGTTCCGCCTCTGTCTTGCGGGGAATCGTTGCTGAATTTCGGCAGGTGCCGACGGGCTGAAAAAGCCAAAGGATTAACAGAGAGCCGACCAAGGAAAGGACCGGAATAACCAAGACCATGGGAATCCTGGGGAGCGGCCTCTTTTGTTCTACGCTCTTTCTTTTCCCGAAGCTTTTCCACCGGTCCCGATGAGATATAAAGAAACCCGGACACGTAGGCTTCACTCCGGCCTTCCTTTGCCGCTTCCTCAGCGGCTCTCCTTCCCTCGCCTCGGTCTTTATTTTCTCTCCCGATACCTTCGACTCTTTGAAGGCCTCCGGGCGTGCAGCCGCGATCGGAGCAGTCGGAGCATTTCTTTCTATCCGCGGCAACGAGTCACACGGATTATCAAGGAATCCTTTTTCCTCCGACGAGGAGGGGAGAAAACAAATCGCGAAAGCGGATTGCGACGGCCCGGTCGCACGCGCAAAGCTGGCCGGCGCGGAACGGCGAATGAGTCAAAGCAGATGATACAGTCCGGCCGGAAGATTCGAAATTTTAACGGAAGCCGCTCGACTATCCCGCCGCCGAGGGGAATGAGAAAAGAGGGAAGGCCGGAGGGTTTCACGAGGGAACGTCCGAGCTCCGTCGGTTTCGAACAGAGCCAAGGGGATTGCCGTATATTAAAGTACTTTTCGGGCTTGCACCACCCTCTCTGGTCACTGCAAATCCTACTTCCCTCCTTTCTCGCTGCCCGCTCGCGTTTCATTTTCGTTTCATCTCCGCTTTGATGAGAACAAAAAAAAAAAAAATACTTTTCCACTTGCGACCGTGAAATCATTGTTTCGCGGAGAAAAAATATATTCACGGCGCGGATCTTTTTTTTTTTCGTACTTTGCTGCCACAGTGCGTTGCTTCCTTGATTCATTGATTTCAGTCAATCGAACAGGTTTCATTGTTTTTTTTTTCACACGCCCACAAAACCCGGACGAAGAAAACCTGCGCGAAAGATTTTTTCGACATAATCTGCTGCCCGTGCGTTGCTTCCCACTTCAATCAAGGGATTCATTGATTTTGGTAAATTAAACAGGCTTAATTTAATTTTCAATTTTATGAGCCTACATTTTTTAATTAAGAGGTTAAATTGTTTAATTATGAGGTTACATTTTTAAATTTAACCTCACGAAAAACAAGTTGTAGGAATTTTTTTTAATCAAAGCTTTTATTATCAAGAAAAATAGGTAAAAATAAAATCGTTTATTTTCCTGAAATTTTGACGTCAAAGCGTCAGTCGTAAAAAAAATCCCCCCAACGTGGAACGAGGCAAATGATATTCGTAAATCTATTCAAAGCAGATGGGACGGAGAGTTCTCGAACGGACACGAGTGATCGTCGAGTCACCGGAATCAAAGCGGGCCGGGGAATGAAAACGTGAAGGGTCGCGGGACGTTTGCCGCGAGTAACGCGAACCGCTAATCCGTGAACCGGGCGAGAGTTCGGGTTGGAGTCTCCGAGAGACACGACGGATACGGCCTTACTTCCGCGGTGTGCCCATTAGTCATTAGCGATTCTAAAAGCGGGCTCTCCGGTAAGGTGGCTCTTTTGCGTGGCAGAATATCACGACCGGTCCTTCGTCGAGCAGCTTTTGGCGTATACTTCAGCTTCGTGCCCGGCTCATTTATCAAAAGCCGTCTCCGCATCGCCCCGCGCTGTTCACTTCGAGCCTGCCAGCCGGTCCTTTTCCGTTCGTCTCGGTCAGAACATCAACGCCGCGGCTTTACATCCGAGCCAACGACTTCCGCACTTCGGACCGCTTCCACACAACGCATTCCCAACACGTCGCTGATCTTCGGTTTTTATTTAATCGACCCACCGCGAATCCCTTCGCTAACGCGATAACAATATTTCCCGCCGGGTCACGGCGGAGCGAGAAGGGACGAGCGAGATTGAAGGATGGACGGCCGGACCGGTCAAGGTGAGAAGTATAGCGAAGGGGCCAGTCGGTCCGTGTCGGACGGGGCGAACAAGCCCGGTTCGACACCCCGAAAGCTCGACGGGGGTCAGCAGAAGCTCCCACGGACGTCCGAGACGAAATAATAAAAATGCCATTAGTGTCGTCCCAGCGTAGATGTCCTTTTTTTTCTCTCGAGTCAGGATTCCGTTATCCAGGGGTGACGAAAATCTCCGCCAGCAGGATGTCCCATGGTCCGCCTTCCTTTTTTTTTTTTTTGATCACTTCCTTCCTTACCAAGAAACCGTTTTTTCCCACGCTTGACGAGGCCAATCCTTCTCTTAGCCCGGCCGTACCTTCCCCTTCGGCCCTTGAGCAGGATCCGTCGTCCCGGTGCTTCCCCAATGGCAGCTCCGCCAGGGAATCTCCCGAAAACCCGTTCACGAGCTGGAACGAAAATAATTGCGTCGTGATTTCATTCCCTCGTCTCCTTTCCCGGAGTCTTCCGGGGCCGTCTCACTCTCCTCTTCCAGTGCCGTCTCCTCTGGCCGTGGCTTCTACTCGACTATTTACTCTTTCTCGGGGAAGCTCGGGGAGCGCGGGACGCGACCGAGAGGGCATAAATCCTCGGGGTGGGATCGTCGTCGGGAAAATAAGATAAAGTCTGAGGGATAAGGGAGTCAGTCTCTTTGCGCTTCTCTTTGCCCCGGAGTCGTCTTTTTATGCGCCGAGGTGGCGAGGGCGCGCCACCCTGGAAAAAAATTGAGGCCGGCCCGGAGGATGAGAGCAACGCCGGGGCTGGAACGGGACGGAGAGGATGAAGGAGAAAAAAGGCAAATTCACGAATAAACACATCCGCGGCTCTTTATGACGGCACTTTGCGGAAAGCGCGAAAACCGGCAACCACATCCCCTTGCAAAGGAATCCAGTGTAGTCAGTCGGTGTTGTACTCGGAGCTTTCGCCCGTCCTGCTGCCAGCTCGTCCTGCTTTCTTCTTGTGTACCGGTCGCATTATTAACTCAACCACCGGAAAATGTCAACGGGGACCACCTTATCTAACCCCCCTCTTCCCGAATCGCCGACGGTCTGAATGCTTTTCTTTATTTTAGCGCGCCGCTGGAGTGAGACCCGACGGCTCCTTCCTTTTTCCCTCGTCTTTCACCCTCTATGGACCTCTTACGACCTTTATCTTTATCGTTTCCTCGTGGGATCTTCGGAGGTGGTTCAACCGGCGCACCGACGCAGCCCCTCTTCCTCCGCGGTTCTAGTCCCCCGGCTCGTTGTAGGAACAGACAACCTTAACCCTTCGCGGAAGGGACATGCAATTTTACTGGATAAAAAAATTATCGGCTGCACCAGCAGAGTTCTTGGGGTTCCTGGATTCAGATGGTTAGTTGCTTGAACCAAAAAAATGATTGATTAGGTCAATTAATTGTTTGCTTGTGAACCAATTCATTAGTTGGGACAACTCATTTTTTGGTTGTAATCCAATCTGTTGGTTGGGTCAACTAATCTGTTGGTTGGGTAAATCTGAACTGTGTGTTGGGTCATCTGATCTGTCGGTTGGATTAACTAATCTGTTGCTTGTGTCAACAAATCTGTTGCTTGGATTCACTAATCTGTTGCTGGGATAAACTAATCTGTTGGTTGGGTCATCTAATCTATTGGTTACATCGTCTAATTTTTTGGTTGAGTCAACTAGTTTACTGGTTGGGTCAACCAATTTGTTGGTTGTGTCAACTAATTCATTGGTTGGATCAACTAATTTGTTGGTTGCGAGCAATCAGTTGGTCTGGCCAATTAGAGGATTCTCCATGAGTCCTGAACCGTCAAATGTGACCTGCCCTTCTCAGGCTCTGTTACTCCACTAGTAACAAATCTGATATCTTCTGTCTTCCCGCGACCCCCTCACGTATCGTAGACACTTTTCCTTCGTCTCATCGAATTCCCAAACGTTTTAATCAACGCTCCTCTTCCCCGTTTCTTCGGCGTGGCCCTTTCCGGGGGAAGGAAAGGAGTTATCGCAGTGACTCCGGGATGAAACTATACAGGATTCGAGGGAGCAAGAAGGCGGTCCCCCGAAAGCGCGAGTACTCGCAGGCAGCGCCACCAGCCCGGCTGAAGTCTGAAAGATAAGGCGGTTCCCTCACTCTTCCTGTTCGCCTGCCCCTCCGCCGCCCCGGTACTCCCTGGCTTCTCCTAGATTATGGAATGGCACTTTAATTATACTAATGGTAGAACCAAATGTTAATTACAATTCGAAGTCTAAAAGAGAGAGCGAGCCGATCCTCCGGTCGATCCTCACCGAGGGTGCGAGCCGGAGCTGCGAATGAGATTTCGCAGAGGGCTTTTCGAATACCTTTTCTCTTTCTCTATCCGGATTAGTATTATTTAATTGAAAATAACCCTCCGCCTCCCGCAACCCCCCGCCACCTCCTCGATGAGTGCACCCCTTTAGAGATTGAAAGGTTTTCCCCGATATTTTAAGACCCCGCTGTGTTATATCGATCCCTTTCTGGAAGCTTTCGCAATCTTGAGCATCCACCCTATCGTCCCTCGAGCGCGCACTCGATATACCGTCGCTGAATTAAAAATAAGTCACTCCAACCGGCTAACGTCTTGATGAGAGCTGATAATGCATATCGGCGTTTGTCTGGAAGCGGTAGTGGCGGGCTTTCGTCGGGTAAAACGCGCTTATAATGGATATCGATGCAGCCGGCGAAGGTGTAAAGTGAGGGTGTTGCTGGAGGCTTTGATCGTTTCGAGCGTCGAGCACTCGATTTTCCAAAGGGGTGATGTGTTGCTTCTTCTCTCGTTCACCGGATCCACACGTTCGTTGTACATGCCAGTCGGCAGCCGCCCCGTCAAACCTCTCCCCGATACAACACACTCTAAGCGTAACGATGTAACAGCTTCCGCATCGACGGTGTATAAACAAGCCATAACTGTTTTATGGAAGACCCCTTCAGCGAGGGGGATGATACACGCTGCGGTATCGCTGCGCGTTACTCTCTGCGAGCTTGCACGATGGAACGGGATAGTGAAAAGTCCTCCGAACGTCGAACGGAAAATTTAGGGAGGCGAAACGGAGGATAATTCTTCAGGAGCTTTTTACTGTCTCGTGGGGAGGTTTGTAAAAATGTTGTTACGGGTATTTAAGTGGTAGCACGTGTGATCTTTGATATCGCGGAACAAGTATGTCAGGTATCAAATAATTTTCTGGTTTTTTTTTTTTTTTTTTTTTTTTTATCGCGATGGAAAACTTTTTGGGAGTTTTGACAAAAGCTCGTGCGCGACCATCGAACGGACGGGTTTCAATTTAAACTTCTCGCCTTGTGTTACGTGTCGGGATTTCAATGCGCAAAAATTGCGTATGCTAAACTCTTGGAGACCCTCGCAGGAGTTACCAGCCGGGCTCGGCGATCGTTCTCCGCGTCCCACGAGGCTTCGGATCTTTCGATGTAATTTCATCCCTCTGGCGACACGAGAATTTTTCACCCAACCACCCAACCACCCTCTTTTCATCCGTTTTCTGTCGGACAGGTCGCGCTGGACAATATCTCTCGTTGCCTGCAACAGTGAAAAAAAAAAAAATCAGCAAGTCAGATATTTCTTTTACATTTCAGTAGGAAGAAAATATCGCCTAGTGGATAACGTCGGTACTGATCAGACATCGTTCGGTTTCTTATAACTGCTGTCTTAGATCGAAGTAATTGACGCTACAACCTTCATACCCCACCAAAATACAGTTCTAGCCAAAAACTCCATAGAATTGATTAAACAAAAAAAAATGAAGCCCTGACGTGAAGAGACAACGAAGTTTGGCTCTTCGTCAAAAGTCGGATTACCGGCTGTGGCATCGGCAAAACTCGAGGTTTCTGAAAAATCTTTCGGTGTCTTTTCTCGATGCAGAATGGGAATTGCGTATAGATGTGCAGGGGGTGGATGAGAGGAGAAGCTTGTGATTGATTTTGCATACGACACGGATTGGACGGGTTTGAGAAATTGGACTGCCTCGGAGGCCTTCTTCCGCTGTTGCCCTCCTCCCACACTCTCTCCGAGAGACCCTCCGCACTGGGCTTTTCCACTTGCTAACCCATCCCTGCCTACTTCCATATACACGTCACTCTCTGTATCTCGCCTCTCGAAACTGCTATACATTGGCCTTCGTCCTCTCGTTCACCAGCGCAAAATACTTTCGTCTGTCGGTCGTACGGTAGGACAAGCTGCAAGGGCGATGCGGCCGAGCCAGCTAGTGGCGGCTCCCCCGCGCCCGTATCTCATCTCACATATCGAAGGGGATATATCGAGAGCTCAGGAGTCACCCGGGAGAGGCCGGGGAGCGAGAGCGATTTGTGAGAGATCCTCGTGGACGTATTTACGAGCCCGAGTCCGTCTCGATCTCACGCTCGCTACTTCACTTCTTTTCATATCACACGTAGCCGATGTTTCATCCATATATTTTTTTTATACTTATATAAATGTATACACTGTAAAAAATTTTAGGAAATTTACTACACGTTTAATATACAAAGTTATATGGAATATACAACCTCGGTACATGAAATTAGAATTCTTACACATTGGATTTGAATTTTAATAATTTAATCTTAGATGCAATACCTGTATATTTGAATTACCGATGATGGCATTGAAAATTAAGAAATCCGTTTATGAAAATTATGGTATTATTACAAATATTATACAAATAATATTGTTTTTAATATACCGGTAACGCAATATTCTTACACTTACATAAATATATATATATATATATATATATATATATATACATGTTCCACTCCTCTGTCTATATAATAAATAAAGAATCGTTCCGAGTTGGAAAAAGTTCTAATGATTTCTGGGAGGATAGGAGGAGAGTTTCGGAGCTAAGCCTCGAAGATTCGGATGAGTAAGAGTGGAGAGGACGGAAAGGAGGAGGAAAAAAAGCGAACGGAGCGGAGCGGGAAGATCGAGAAGGTCGAATTAACGCCTCGTGAGCCACCACATCGGATGGCTGGCCGGAATTTCGTCGAACTTTTGATTCCGGAAGCTTCTGGCGGGTCCCCCGCGCAGAATAAGGGAGTCCCGTCTCGTCCGTCCGATCGGAGCTGCGGGGAATCCGTCCGGTATGCCGATCACGCGCCCACCAGACTTCGCGGATTCGGGGGATGAAAGGGAGCATCCCCTTTAAGGGAATTTAGCAGCCTCGAATCGACGACTTTTATCACGCGACCGCCCATGTGCATTTTTCAAAAACTTTTTTTTTTAATACATATAAAATTCAATCATTCACACTGTAACAATATATTGTAAGTTTAATGTGTTGGAACTTGAAATTTACTAACATTACTCACGTTAATTAAACATTAATGTACATTTTTGGTAAAATTCAAATACTAGATATAAAATTAAAAATCTTTTGCCTGAAATTTACAAAAAAATATTCATTAAAAATAACCATGTTACCGTAAAATTGCAACGCCCATGCGTTTGAAATTTCGGAAACAGTTTATGTGAATAAGCTTCTAACACCGTTTATTATTTTTCAAACAAAATTAGACTTTGACTCGGCTAGACTTCGATCCCAAGTTCGATCTTAAGTTCACACTAACGTGACGAAATTCGATGCTCAGCATCGTTGTCGCGTGGCCGCCAAGTGGTTCGCTATTGGCAAAAAGTTCTCCGAACGCGCGTACAGTTAAGACTCGTCGCGGCGGTATAAAATAAAGGGCTGACATGCGAGCGCTGCCGGGAAATAAAAAAGGGAAGTCGAAGTAAGCCATGGAAAAGGGAGGATAACTCGAGGAAAAAAACGGCTCGCTGGCAGAGCTTTACCGCGAGAGGAAGAATAGCGGGCTCGAAGGGTCGCGTCGTCACCGCGGTGAGGGATGACTGAGCGAGTCGGTTAAACGGGCGTCTTCTTTCATAAATTTCGAGCGGGACTTCGGAGGGGGGTTTCTCCTACCCGGTTATACCCGGAGTGGCGCTGCAACGCTCCGCGGGGATAAAGGTTTAGAATAAATCGTTCGGCCCGTTATCCACTCCGACGTCAAGACTTCAAGAGATAGCTTCTCGGCCTCTCCGCCTTTCTTCTTTTCCGTTTTTTTTTCTCTCCCTTATTTCGTTCCTCGGGGGGGTCGAGCACTCATATTTCAACGACCCTACTCCATCGACGATTACTTTTCTATTTCGCCGGACTAAAGATCGCTGGCTCCGATTCCAAATTGATATTGATACGTGGAAACGATTTGCTGACTCTCGTCGTTTTTTTTTGCTCGCTGTTTCAGCTGTACCTGAGCAAAACTCGACAGGCGAATCTCGCGCAGGAGATTCAAGCATCTCTCTCACGAACGGTCAGTCCCAACGCACACCGACAAGGTAAGTTATTTTTTTAAATATATTGTAACGAATAGCGGGACGAGGATTGACTGAGGGTCGAATTTTAAGACGTTGTTTTGAACTTAAGATCGCTCTTGAGATCGAACTTAAGATCGAAGCTTCGCTCGAATTTCATTGCGTACTTAAGACCTATCTTAAGTTCGAACTCAAGTGCGACCATAAGTTCAAACTAGTGTTAAAATTCGACTCCGAAACGGATGACATTACATATGACTAAAGTCTTGATCGGACTTTTAAAGAGATGAAACGTTTGACAGTTCATACTTTAGATAAATAGTGTGATTGTTAATAATATCAGCTCCAAAATCGAATACACGTGTTCTTGATTTCGCTCGTGACAATATTTAAATTGCTGTCGAGAAAAAAATGATATTATTTTGTTTTTTTATAGAAATAAAACACTTTCTTGCCCATAATGGACGGACTCCCTTAAATACACTGATTAAAAAAATAACTTCGAGACATTTCGATAGCTTCAAAATTTTTTTTTTTTTTAAAGTCAAACAAATCATTGCTACAGATATTTCAGAATTATAATCGTCCGTCGTATCACCGGGATGTTCCGCTGCGTCCTCCATCCGTAATTCCCCCTCCCGCGACACAAACACTCCAATAACTTTGCGAAACCAATACGATCGCCTCCGTCGAGAATAACATATTCCGCGTAAATTACGTGTGACACAAATAATCCCAGTGCGCATTATAACAAACCTCAAAAATTCAGTTTTTTGGATTATCCAATCAAACTTTCCACAATTCCCCCCCCCCCCCCCCCCCCCCCCAAAAAAAAAAAAAACCGTCTATCATCTCATCAAGGCCAGTGTTAGGAATATCCTCGTTTCCCCAGAGTGGAACCCGCGACCGCGATTCCGTCGCTTTTCACTCGCGAGCCTTTCGGAGCTCCTCCGTTCAACATTTCCATTTCCCCGAAGCTCCTCCAGCGAAGCATCCAAAGGGCGATTCGCGCCGCCGGAAACAAAACCCCGACGTTTCAATTAGAGATTCCTTATTAGTTAGCGATAATAGGCCATCGCCGTTGGAAGTCGGTATATACGCGGCACTTGGATTCGACTGACCGGCCGAAGCCTCTCTCGTCCGAGCCATCGCTGCGCGGTCCTCGCTCAGAAATGGGCTTTCCCTATATACCCTCTCGGAGCTTTCTAGTGCTTACCGTCGGGGTTAGGTACCTCGACCGGGAGGTCTTGTTTGCGTGGGGTCCGGCTCTTACGATATTAAGGGCTGACTAGGCACTCACCACCGAAAACCAGTCGCGCGCCTCTTTCCCCAAGCCGGTTCTCCGTCTCTCGGGCTACGTCGCTCCGTTCGAGCCCGTTGAATCCTCCGTCCTTTCCTCTCCGGCGATTCGGCACTGGCTCCATCGCTCTGCGTCCTGCAACCTCCGGCAGCCGGTCTAAGCGCAGCACATGTATATAGTTAGAGCCCTATTAGTATATATGTATACATGTGTATATATCGATGGCCTAATTTCAGAAGGGCGCAGGGGAGGTCTATGAGGGTGGTTCATACGCCCTTCTGGCGCTGGAGGATCGATAGGCGTGTATATATTTATCTATGTATTTCTATCCCAAGGCTACAGGGAGAGCGCGGTGGGATGTTTGGGCTGCACAGGTCGAGGGTTAGAAGGTGCTGGGTGAAAGCCGCAGGGTGCGGTACCGTCACGACTGACCTGTCGGCGTCGTTAGGTCGATTGATTTTACCGCCTTGCGAGAGTTCGCGCACCGGTGCAGCGGCGAGACGATGAGCTTCGAGGGGAATCGAGCGGTACCGGTTAAATCGGGTAAATCTGATTGTGAAATTTGTTCAGCAGTTAGGGTGATTAGCAATAGGGTGAACATTTTTTTAGGGTAATATTTGGAATCTTGAGGATCTGATAAGGACCTTTTGGTGTGCCTTGTCAGGGCTTGTCACGGCCTTATAAGAAACGCTTCAACATTTATAGTAATGGAGTTTAGTAATGGAGTAAAGTAATGGAGTATAGTAGCAAAACAAGCAAAAAAATTGATAACAGTTTTTTTTTTTGTAACTATATATAGTATTTTAGTAACTATATATATAGTAAGTATATATAGTAGTTAGTATATATAGTAACTATAACTATAGTAAGGAAGAAAAAACATTGAGACCACATGAAAGAGACTCGGTAGGTAAAAAAAAATGTTATTAATTTTTTTGCTCGTTTTGCTGTGTTTCGACTTGGAGGCAGGGGGAGAAATTATAACAGATGTATAAAAAAATTAAGCCTGTTTGCACGAATGCATTCAGAGTACAATTTTCGAAGATTATCCACCGGTAGTTTTCGCGTTTTCATCCCGCTATATGCGCGCTACCGTGAGCTCTTCGTTCCACCGCGAAGAGAGGATGAAGCAGATCGTCACAGCTTCTGCTTCGGGGTTTTCGGGGTGATGGTGGTTTGAAAGTGGCGAAGCGAAAGGGATAGGCGAAGTAAAGGGTGGAAGACGGTGGTCGACTGTCGCAGCAGTCGCCTGTGGCTAGCCGCAAAACGATCCTCTCGCATTTCGAGGCTGCGCTACATACACGGCCCTGCCATCTTCGCCACTGTACCGAAAGCGCAGTGTGACAACTGTTCTCTCACTATGGCTCATTGTTGACGAGGGTGAGAGTGCACCGGTGTGATAGCGGGGAAGCGGGGGCGAAGATGCGGTGAAAACGCTTGTGGGTGTTGGACCAAACCCGATGTGAGAAAGAGCCGAGAACTCGCGACATATTGTATTGTCAGATGGCGGGGACGACTAATTCATAATCGTGATTTCACCGGCGGAGGGATCGGCCTTTGTCAAGGCCATGAAACGTTATGTTGCCTACATTTTTATATTTTATTTATCACACTTCTTTTTCCACTTAAGCTTTTGAAAGCTTGTAAATCGGTTCTTTTTTTTTTTACATCTTCTTCAATTTTTAGTCGATGACATTTTTGACAAATTTCAGCGATATTAAAGTATCCAAAAGACAATTTTTATCAGCATTTGATGGGATAACAAAAACGTTTGTTTATTAATTTCAGTTCATTTATTAACCAGCGGAGGGATCGGCTTTTGTCAACGCCAATCAAATATTGTGGTGCTATTTTAGCATTTTATTTATTTATTTATTTATTTATTTATTTATAGTTATAGTTCATATTTTTTTTCTTTTTCTACTTAACCTTTTGAAAGCTTGTAAAACAGTTATTTTTTATATCCTCTTTAATTTTTTATCGATGACATTTTTCACAAATTTCAGGGATATTAAGATATCCAAAAGAAAGTTTTTTTTCATCAGAATTTAATGGAATAACAAAAACATTTATTTATTTATTTTATTCTTCGAAATCGACCGAGGCGCATCACTGTCGACGACCGGTTGTTAAATATCTGAATAATCTGTCCGATTAATTCAATCGAGAGGTTAAAAATTGATTTCCCAGTTTGAGCACCCGAGGTTAAAAAATATGAAGAGCCCTCTGTATGAAACGCGGATAAAGGGTGAAAGGGGAGAGGATAACACTATATACATATATATATATATATACAAAGATATATACACACACATTTCGAATGTAATTTCGCGGGAGAGTGGAGCGCGAACGAGCCGAAATAAAACAGTGATATCGAGGCGTTTCACGCACGAGCGAGAACGTTTAGCAGATTCAACGTGCGTGCCGGCACTCTCTACCGTCGGCAGTCATCCCTTTGTCCTATATATACTTTTGCTACACCATTCGGGTGCGTGCACGGAGCTCTTTCTCTTCGCTCTCACGGCTCTCTTTATCTCGCTCGGTTCTCCCCCTCGTTGAAAAATACTGCCGGTCTCGCTGACACCTGTAGCTTCAACGGCAGGGCCCGAACCGCTATCGTTCTACATACGTTGCATAACGCACGAAGGAAGGTCCTGGAACCGGTGCGGGAAATATGTTTTCAAGAATCATGGAAAAAATATCCCAAAAAAAAGAAAAAAAAAATCCTTAAAAATTCATAAACCCCTCAAAGTGTAGTTTCTTCGATGGGCAAAAAAAAAAAAATAATAATAATAATGAGAAATTGATTCCAAAAATCCCGACCATTTTCGCAGTTCAGAGAAGCCAGCTCGGTTCTAATATAAAATATACAAAACATTCTAATAAAACCCCAAAAAAATTAACAATCCCCTCAAAGTGTAGTTTTCCCGACCATATTCGCAACTGAGAGAAGGCAGCGCGCTTCCGCCCCGAGCAAAAAGTCCCCTCGGCATGAAAAGGCTTAAAGTTAATTTTACAATCGCAGTAAAAGGGACGGCCGAGGGTGGTCACTGAGAGCAAGATATAAAGATCCGTACCGAGAGTCCCGCGAGGACGCGCTGCGGAAAGCCGTTGGCTCCACAAGTGGCGGACTTTACGGGACTTAAGATTAATCCCCATAATTACCCGATATCCCGTCCACCATCGGCGAGCCAGAGGCCAGAGCGTAACCACCTCTCGCTCTCCCATCGCCCTCCCGTCCCCGGTCCTCGCCTTTATTTCGTTTTTACACGGGTCGTGAGCACTTCATGGGTTACCGCAGCTCGCCCTCACGCTCGGAGCGAAAGCTCTCCTGTCTTCCACCGCGGCCGAGCCATAAAGATATTTATCAGGTGACAAGCCCGCGGTCATTCTTTACGAGCGCGTGCCGCGGCGGAACCTTCGCATTAACGTCCGGCGAGCCGAGGATTAACTCGACGACCCTCCGTTCCATCAAAGTTTTTTTTCCCTCGCTCCCTCACCGGTCCCCGGTCTCGGGTCAGCCTAATTTAAAATCAGTCGCCAATTGGTACGACGCAGTCCGACTGCGTCGTATCAAATAAAGTTCGGCCTACTGTACTTTCTATCTAGCGCTCTCCGGTCCACTGTGAAGAGAGGGCGAAGCAGATCGTCGCAGCTGCCGCTTCTCGGTTTTCGGGAGGGTAGAATTTTGGAGGGTTGAATTTTGGAGGGCAGAATTTTGCAGGCTACAATTTAGGAGGCTACAATTTAGGAGGCTCAAATTTAATAGGCTCAAATTTAGGAGGCTCAAATTTGGGAGGCTCAAATTTAGGAGGCTCAAATTTAGAAGGTTACACCTTTGGAGGCTACAATTTTGGAGGCTACAATTTTGGAGGCAACAATTTTGGAGGCTACTATTTGGAAGGCTAAAATCTAGGAGGCTATATTTTGAACAAGCTCGCGGTCATTCTCTACGAGCGCGTGCCGCGGCGGAATCTCCGCATGTACATCCGACGAGCCGAGGATTACCTCACCAACCCTCCCATCAACATATTTTCCCCTCCCTCTCGATGCGGCCTCGGGTCAGCCTAATTCGAAATCAGTCGCCATTTGGTACGCATTCGAATTTCACCATCCAAAGCGTCCCAAACGCAGGCGTCGGATAATTAGTAAGTACTCCCTGGTCGAATCTCAGAGCGGCGTGGGACGCAGGACGGAGCGGAAATGAGGATGAATGCTCGGGGCGAGCGTCGATATCGGAGTCCGAAATCGGTCGGGCACCGGCTCGGGCCTTCCGGCCGAGCCGTTCGGCCGGCGTACGCCGCACCGGACAATAAGAATCGATATCTTAATTAGCGAGGGAGTCACCCGACGAGCCGTTGGGAATCCTCCTGGAAGAGCTCGCCTCGGCGGAAAGCTCGCGCCGTCCACGGCGTCGAATTCTCTTCGCCCTCGCTGCCGCGGTGGCCGGCGCTGGCCGGCGGACGGCCGCCGAATGGCCAGCGCCGGGAGAGGATCTCGAGGGAGATCGTCGAAGGTGGTTCGGAGGCCGCTGCCGGACCATCGGGCGGTCTGTGTGCGCGCACACACACCGACCCGAGCCGTGGAACGAGATCCGGACCGGGAAGCGAGGACCGGCGCGGACGCTCGACCGGAAGCTCGAGTCTGCGGAGAGCCCTCCGGACCTCGGCGAGCGTCCCACCGGAAACGCTATTCACGCCAACCACCACTACCGAGCCGCACCAGAAACCCCTCTCTTATTTTTCAACCCTCGCTCGTGTATCTCGATCGTCTAGCGTCCTCGTCGTTCGCACGGCATTTCACACACCGCGTTGAACTAACCCGCTCCGCGACCGGCGTATACGTCACGTCTTTCCCTCGACGACTCTCGTTCCGCCTCGTCACCGATACGGCTCTGAATAAACAATGCCATACCGGCTCGCGGCACGGTCGCGTCGGCCTTTCCGCATCCCAGGCTCGGCTAAAAAAAAAAAAGAAAAAAAAAGTTTCGTCGATGCTACGAAATATTGAAATTCATCTGTTTTTTTTTTTTTTTTTTTTTTTTTTTGGGAACAATGACCTGTTTTTCTCTCCCGCTCGGTGTCGTAGCGCGGGCATTGGAACATGGGAGCGCGAGGATTATTTCGAATGGGAGCTTTTGCTCGGTTGGCTAATTAGCGAGAGCCGCGCGGGGAATCCGGGTCCGAATATGAATGAGATATATAATCCGGTCGAGTGTCCGAGCGGTCACGTACCGCGAAATGAGGGATTTTGCCCGTGTCCGTCGCTCTCTTCGGAATCGGCGATGGGATTGGGAGGCTTCTATATCGAGCGGTTAATTTTCATTGCATCTTCCTCGTCCCGACTCGTACCCCACCCCACAAGCCCAAGCTCTGTGGTATTTACTTATCGAGTTACGTAGATAAGATCAATAAGACTGTTGGTTATGGAATGTGCAGAGGCTGCGGTTGAGTTAGAGAAATGTTATTTTCTTACGTCAAGAACTTTGTGACCGAAAGGTTAAGTGATGAGTACTTTCATACGGAGAGGGGGAAAGTGGTCAATAGGGCTGGCCTACACAGTAACAAAAATTTGTGCATCTAAAAATTGCCAACCTCTCGGTATACCGACCCGTCGCCGTTGCCGATCCCAAGACGAAACAGTTGATGCATCTTCGTAGTGAGTCGTACTCCAGAATTGTATTTTGCTATCGATGGTCCACTTTGAGGTCGGTGATCGATCGAAGGGAATTTGTATGTCGCTTTGAGGGTGAAGACTTCATTAGATTGGATTATTAATTAGACCAGTTACAGCAATGTTATTTTCTAATGGTACGAACATTGTGAGCGAAACGTTAACTGATGAACGGTTTTAAACGGACAGGATGAAAGTGGTCGATATGGCCCGGTCCACGTATCATTGATTTACATAAGAATCGGGCTGGACCATATTCATACCTTAAAAAAAAAAAAAAAAAAAAATCGTCAACCGGTCGTCGTTGCCGATGCTAATACGAAACAACTGATGGATCTTCGTAAGGTGTCGTCTTCCAGGATTGTACTTCGGTATAGAAATAGTCCACTTCGCGGTCGGTGGTCGGTCGAAGGCAATTTGTTTCTCGCTTTGAGGACTTCGTTAACTTGGATTATTAATTCGACCGGTTACAGAAATGCAATTTTCTTATCTCACGAACATTGTGACCGAACCGTTAAGTGACGAAGATTTTCATACGGACAGGTTAAGAGTGGTCAATGTAGTCCGGTCCATATTCACCCCTTTTACCCGACTAAAAAAATCAGCAATCTCTGAGTGCATCGACCGCTCGCCGTTGCCGATTCTAAGACGAAGCAGTTGTATTTTCTTATCGATACAGTCCACTTCGCGGTCGGTGATCGATCGAAGTCAATTTGTGTCTCGCTTTGAGAGTAAAGGCTTCGTTAACTTGGATTATTATTTCGGCCAGTTTATATATAGAGAGTGATTTCACGTCTCGGAAAGCTCAATCGAGGCCCAGAACGAAAACGGGACAGGAGAACTCAATTTCAACGAGGGTGTATTTGCTCCGGCTTCGCACGACCGTTTGTATCTCTCTCTGGTTCTCGGGTCGAGCGGGATGTTCCGCGCACTCTGCTGACCTCTCGTTAATCACCAAAGGCCTTGGCTTCGGGCCTCGGCGAGAGAAAGCTCGGTCCTTCGTGACGAACGGCAACCTCGCAGCAAGCTGTGTAGTTGACCGCAGACACTGAATTCGCACCGGATCGCGTCTTTGCGGACAGGTCCTTAGATTCCCGAGTCGATCCGGCGCAACCGACGCGGCTACGCGAGAGTTTGACCCTTTGATACACCAATTAATTCTATCCTGTCTGAAATTTCTCTCTCGACTCGGTATTGTGACCAGCTTATTGCTGTTTTTTTTTATGACCTCATCGAGCACAACAACTGCCGTCTGCAACTCTCGAGCAGTTCGAATATTAACGAAACGTTGTAGAAAAAATTCACAAAAAATTCGGCCAACGACCACGAAATCAATTTTTCTCAATGAGGGAGAAAAAAAATAGATAATAATTATTCATGCATACGTACAGTTATTGATAAATAAAGTCAGCAGTGTGAAATCAATATTTTTATTACCTCGAATCGTCGTCGTGCCCAGATTATACATCCAGAAAAAAAATGTATTCGATGGCGACCGTTTATTAAGATCAAGTAAAATATTTATTTGATTTGAATAAAAATTTATTTAAATCAAATAAATATTTTACTTAATCTTCATAAACGGTGGCCGTCAAAAAAAAATTTTCTGGGCGTACGTTTAAAATATTATGCGTCACAGTAAAAAATTATTTCGTAAAATCGAAATGCGAAATTTCGTAAAAATGATTTTGTTAAATAAGTGACAAACGAGTTTGTCACATATTCGAATGTGCGAACTTCCCCTTTTATTTTCCGTGTTACTGACGATTTTAGTTTGTACTTTTGTGTGTAAAACTAGAAAATTAACAAACAAAAAATTGTGGACGTTTGTGGACAACAAGTTGTTGTGAAAGGTACAAACTTTTTTTTTACTGTGTAGTATACGTTCTCAAAGAAATAGTCGATAGCGATGATAGACCGGGGTATGCGACACCGAAGGTGGAAGGGTATCGTGTCGCCGGCGGCGAAAATCAAATCGAATCGTGTGCAAGCCCAAGGAGACGCTACCGTGCAGGATCGCGGCAGCTCTCGCTCGGCTACCCAAACGACTACGTATAAGCTCCGCTTGCCTCGCGTCGATTTCACGCTGGGCTGAAGCTCCTCGCATCTATATACGCCGATCTTGCCTCGAGCAAACGTACGGGCTGTACGGGTGTGTGTGTACAGATCTCGCGGGCGCGGAGAAGCGCGGAGTCCGCGCCCGGCGGGCTTGTGTACGCTTCCTAATCGCTGTATTAACCGGATTCGTCGACCAGAGCGAGCGAGCGAGAGAGCTCTCACTGTTATTGGCAAATTAGGACTGATTCCACTCGGTAAACCGAGACTGGCTCTCGCTTGAGCAGCCCGACGCGGTCTGTAGTTGCGGCCCTCGCCGGTTTCATCCCTGTTCGGCTATTCCCGTCAAGGAGACGAGAGAGTTTCGTCCGAATGAAAATTCAGTCACTTTAGATTGTTTATTACAAGGCTGTGACGAAGTGAAAAGAGTTGACATTTTTTTTTCTTTTTTTTTTCGTAAACGGACAGTCGGTCGTACAAAAAATAAAGCGATGTTTTACTGATACAAAAAAATACGGTTGAATCAACTGAAGATTCGGGCAGGGACGTTCAAATAAATATTGCGATGCCCCAAAAATATTTCGATGCCTCAAAAATGTTTCGATGCCCCAAAAATATTTTAGTGAAATCATCCAAAAATTGATTGAATTTACCAATCTTTTAAAAGAAAACTTATTTAGTGACCACATGAGAAATGTTGTTCCCGATTTTCTGGCCTTTTTTTCTTTTTCTATACGAACTTTTGTTCCAAAACGAGAGCTTTCATGCTTTTCCTTGCGGGAAGCCTCAACGTCCGAGGAATTTTCCTGCACCGTGGAAATATATCTCCCGGTTTATATTCCCTGAGAATTAAGCCAGTAGATACGGACGCGAGCGGGTCAGACGCGAGGGACTCGGCACCGCGGCGCATATCGTTTGTTGGTTTTGCGGTCTACCGTTAACGCTGCACTTCGCGTTGTAACCCTTTCGCGGAAACTCCTCCATAGTATCTTCAGACCCGTATCTCCTATGGGAAAATTTCGTGGTTTTGATTTTCACCACGGTTTTCCGCAAGCTCTTAAGACCCTCCGTGTGAGAGCTCGCGGATTTTGCCAGTCGTCGACTCTCAGACTGCCCGGTCCGGTAACGATTCGCGGTGGAAAAAAACTCTGAAAAAATTCATGGAGGTTCCTTGAAGTGTCGTTTCTTCGATGGCGGAGAAATTTATTGCTTGCATCCGTGTCGTTGTTAGAGCCGAAGGAGCGGAAGTCGGCTCGATGTTTCGAGCTGCCATCAAACAAAATTCGCCCGCCGTCGGCTTATTGCTCTTTTCTCATTCTTTTTTTCTCTGTACTCCATCACTTTTATTGTCGCTGGAGTTGATTGTGTATACGAAAGCTCCCGAGTACTAAAGAACCGCGGGGGTTCCCCGAGAGTCGGCGCGAGGTGACGTAATTATACCGAGAGATTAATACGAGCCTCGAGGTTTTCGGTAACCGCGAGTGGCTCACAGTGCTTTTATCTCGTGGCCGAATCCTCTCCTGGTCTCCTCCACGGTGAGCCCACCTCTGGCCCGGAAAGTAATTCGAGGACGACATCAGCAGCAGCAGCAGCGGCGGGGAGACCCGTTTTAAATATTACTTATCCCCGGGAAACTTGGATTTGCTCTGCTCCGCTCTGGCCTCTCGCCTCGGGCGATCGTCCGACTTCCAGCCAAGTTTCCGAACGAGAAGAAGGTGAAAGGCAGGGGACGAGAGGAGACTCGATAAATTAACCACGAAAGCGACCTTATCCACTTGCTCTGCGCGATATAGCGGCCGAATTCAACGAATTATTTTTCGGCCCACGAATTTTAATTCGATCTCTTTGCAAGTTGCGGATCGGCAACTTTACGGGCATCACCTACTCATTTTTTGCTTATTCAATTTTACTTGATTCAAACAAATTAGATCAATGTCAAACAAAGCCTTCGTCCAGATATTATTATTTTGCATTATTTTTATTTTATACAACACGATAGAAATTTGCTTGTCCTTGAGTTGGAGCCATTGCAAATTGTCCGGTCTAGACTTAGTCGGAACAAATTTTCACATTTTTATTTCACTAAAAAAAAATTGAAAGTCGTGAAATATATTTTATATTTTATGTTTTATATTTTATATTTTATGTTTTATATTTTATATTTTATATTTTATATTTTATATTTTATATTTTATTATATTTTATTACTATCAACCATGATTCGTGAAAGGATTTTCGTGCCGCCCACCGCCGTTCCCGGTGTTAAAAGAGAAAGAGCCGGGTAGGCGTCGAGCCTTCGGTTTCCTCCGTCTCAGCCCCCTTCGGGTCGCTCGGTGAGAAAAGCTCGGGCGGAGATTCTCTCGCCTCTCCGCCGGTTCCATCGCCGTGAGTTTCAGACCGTTTTCAAGAGGAGAACTGCGGCGTACCGCGGCACACTATTCAACCCCCTTCGCGCCCGCACTCTCGGCTCGTTTCTTTTCGCCAAGTCCAAGAAGAGAGGAAGGAAGAAGGGAGAAAATACCGGCGGGCGGGCGGGGCGCACACGGGCGTTCTCTACCCGCGAGACAATGATATCGCGAGAGAAGAGGGCTCCCCGGCTCCGCAGCCGCTTTACAACTCCCGACGGGCCGCAGCCCACCGCTAGACACTCCCGCATCCAGAACCACCAACGCCGGCAGCCCTCGTTCCTCCGTCTGTGATGCTTTGCTCCCGAGAACCCCGCGTATATACCGTCCCAACCAGCACCGCGCTTTACCCGCGCGAAATTAATATCATAAATAATATCGTAAAAATACAGCCTCCCAGGGGCGGCAAAGTATACCGGAGTCTTGCCACGAATACGACAAAGTCTCCGGCCAAGAACCAAAAAAAAATAATGAGGAAGAACACTTTTTTCTTTTTATTTTGTGTGAAATTTGTAAAAGGGTTATTCTTTTCGCTACCTCGCAGAGAAAGCCATGTTTTCGTTAAAACAAAATTGAGATCGTTGTGTCGCAGTACTTACAACAGTCTAAAACGAGAGATATTATTTTCAGCTGGAGTCCGAATGTGTGTATGTGATTGAATCTTAAAAGCGCGCACAAATATGTCGATCAAGGACCTTTGGTATCGAATTTGTAATCTATCCAAACGGTTAGATTTCTTTTTTTCGCTGTTTTTAGGATTTTTCTTTTTTTTCGTCGAACTAAATTAACATACAACTGCGAAGTTTTTACCACACATTTGTTCATGTTTTTAGCACACTACAATTTTTTCCAGCCCGAAATCGTCGCGCGTTGCTCTCGAAATGGACTCGAGTAAACACCGAGATATTGAGCCCAAAATTTGGTAGGTGGATCAACCACTGTACATTTGTCATTACATTCAGCGAAAATCGATCCAAGCATTTATATTTTATAAGATGTTGAAATTTAATTTAAAAAAAAAAATTGTCTTCAGGTTTCGTGTTCGTTAGGCGCAATCTAGTCGAGGAGCTTTCGAGTTACGACCCCCAACCCCTCCCCCCCTCCCCCCGACCGTAGTTGCGCGTACGTTTCCATAGTTTACGGCGCAAACCCTCCCCGTCTTCGGCGTATAATACGGCAGAGCCTCGTCGACTTTACGCCTCTCGACGAATGGCAATATAATCACCCTGATGGCACAAAGCAACGACGTCTACAACAGCCGGCGGCGCGTACGAGGCTGCTCTCATGCCGCCGTTACTACTGTGCGCGGAGGGTGGTTGAAAATAGGGTCGACTGTTGCACCTCTGTCGCGTTCCGGCATCAAATACCGCTGCCTGATGATACAGAGGCAAGATATGACGCGTCGTGCGTCATAGACGCGAGCGTGAAACGGCTAATTCGAGCCTCATTGTCGGTAACTCGGCACCCCCTCGCACGTTACGCGGGAGGGTAGCCGGAAACGAGCGGGCGAACTCGTGAAGCCAACAGGTAGTAGGTACGGCAGTTACAGAACAGCCAAAAGCCACAAAGTTTCATATGGTATTATACCGTGCTATTATGATTACGGGATTATCGCTCGGGCAATAACCTGTGTGATTTGATGATTTTTCATGTGTAGAATTGAAAGTGACTTTTATAGAATTTTACGATCCGTATCCGTTTCCATCCCCCTACAAGCTCACGATCACTCGATTATCGTTCGAGCAACATTTTTTGTTATCTCATGATTTTCCGTGTGTAGAATTCAAACTGCCTTCTACAGAATTTCCCGAACCATCTCCGTTTGCATCCACCTACAAGCTCATGATCTCTCATTAAGTTTTTGGTCGAGTGCCAGCTCGAGAGTGAGCGAAGGGGATTCCTTCGTTCTTCACGGGGCGATCTCCGCTACGGATAACCGGATTCTCAAAGGGGTCTTATAGTCATTGGAAGCTCGGTGGAAACGAAGACCGTGGCCAAAAGCCGGTGTGCCCGCTCCGATGCCAAGAGTTTTCCGAGGCCTCGAGAGCTTCGACGAGCTTCTTTGGAGTCCTCCGGCCGGGTCTCCTCTCGCTCCGGAGCGCGACAGAGCTTAAAAGTGAGCGAGACGGGGGGAAAGGGGTTTACACCCGAGGCTGCCACTTAATGGAATTAAAAGTATGCTCGAGGAGATAGAAAGATCTTTTCTCTCGGTAGACGTTTATCTCGGTGAGTAAGCTTCGTCCGTAACCAACCCGTCTCATCTTCCCCGTTCGCTTCACCGTCCCGCCAAGCTGCCACAAACTCTTGCAACATTTACCGACCGAGCGATCCCCCGCAAACCTCGCCCCCCCCCCCCCCCCCCCTCGTCCACCCTTCGTTACAATTTAATTTTAATCGCGAGCCCGCGTAGATATGATTTTACGCGTGGAATAGAGAGGCAAAAAGAGAAAGAATTTTATTCCATCGCCGGGCATTGGATTCGACGAGAAAAGCTTCCACGGAAGCTCTCCCTCTACAGAGGGAAAATTTCTACCCCAGCACTCTGAATATGTAGTTCCATGGCTGAATAACCGCATCGTCGTTATCACCGCGCTTCCTGTTTCGTACGAGCTGTATGGCTCTCGCGTGCACACAGGAGGGAGGTGGACAGTGAGACAGTAACGTCCCCGGTAAAACGGAGGGGGGCGGGTGGGGGGGGGGGGGGGGGACACCGAGGTAGGGTAAAACGTACGAATATCTGGGTAAATGGGTCAGAAACTATGATCTTGAGCGAGTGGTTTCCAAGCGATGTAACATCGTTCCAAGCCAAATTGGGACCCGAAATCCCAGCCAAATGGGGCTCTCGGCGGACGTACGGTAATAACGGCAATGGTCGCGGTACAAAGATCGAGGATTAACCCTTTTCGTGCGGGAGAGATTTGGTTTTTTTTTTTTTTTTTTTTTTTTTGGGAAAATCTGCTATTATTATTTTTTAGCTACAACGACCGTGAAGATTTTTTTTTTACAAATTTGTTTCTCCGTCACCGAGGAAACCTCACTGCAAGTTCGCTAGCCAGTCAAATGAGAGTTGTTTAACGAAAATAGTGAAGTATCACTATTTAAGTTTTGAAAAAATAGTAATATAATAGAGTATTATTGTGGATGTGTCGTATGCGGTAGTTAAACTGTTAAATGTTGAGGACGGATCGAATTTTTGCTCACATAGTTTGATCGTGGGAAAATTTCACACGTGAACATAATGAACATAACATGTATTTTAACAGAAAATTCTGCATTATAATTTCACGGACGGTAATCAATTTTCGAATTATTGATTCTTGCACAAAATTGACGTAAAATTTGACGTGCGGGAGAATTCCTTTTTCGGAGAAAATCCGTTTTATCTGCGTTTTTAGCTGCACCAACCATGAGCATTTTTTTAACAAATTTTGTTCTCTATTTTTCTCCACAAGAAAAAAAATATACCTACACGCGGGTCCTCCGGTTATCCTTGAGTTACGACAGAGCGTGCCGGTATACATCGAAAAAAAAGACCGATAGGCGAAGAGATTGAACTCGCTAGCGGCTTGGCGCAAGGAAAGCTGCATGTTTTATTTTAAACCCGGGCCGGGCGCGTTGCCGCTGTCGTGCCTCCGAGTCCTCGAGGGACTTTAGTGACGTCGTAAAACCCGAGTACATAAACGAACTTAGTCAATAACCGACGCGAGAGCCCGTTCTGGCTTTTCCTGCTGTACACTCGCCAGCGCATATTAAGGCAGAAGAGAGAATTTACCAGTCTTTTTCATGGCGGATAGAGTTACGAGTCATTAAAACGAAGAAACGGAAGAGAAAACAAAAATACGAGGAAGCACGGCTTGGTATAAAAATAAATAAAAAAATAAGAAAAGAAAATTCGTTACCTGCGGTAGAGAACGTTTAAAAAAATGTACCACAGGTACACGATTTTTTTTACCTCGGCACGACTATATCGCGTGCGGAACGCCGGAAATGTTCTCTGACGAATAGCGGATCATCCGAAGAAGCGCAAGTTCTTGTGGTCGTTTATAAAAAAAATACACGGAAGCAAAAGCTCGGTATAAAAAAAAATTATTCAGTACCTGCGGTAGAGAACTTAAAAAAAATGTACCACAGGTACACGATTTTTTTCCATGGTACGAGTATGCCGCGTGCGGAACGCCGAAAATGTTCTCTTACGAATATCGGATGATCCGAAGAAGCGCGAGTTCTTGTGGTCGGTGAAGGATCGTCAGTTAACTCTCTTCCACCCCCGACTATGCGCAGTCTGTCAGGAGGTCACGTTGAAAATTTGATGCGGATGGCGTGTGGAATTTGGCGCTCAGTTACATATCTCGTGCGGCAGGGCGATAGCGTTGCCAATCCTATCCTGCCCGTCTATCCTTCCGTCGGACGATTAACACGACGTAGAATTTCGCGGAGCTATTCGTGGCTCGCGGTGCGGCTGAGGCGGCGATATAGTTTTCGGTCTCCCGACCTTCCACTCTTCCCGCGGAGCTCCGAGTCTCGTTCCTCGGTCCTCTCCTCGGCCGGTGTCTGTCCCCGGCCGAGGAAGACCGTGGAGCGCGGGAGGATTCACGGGAAGATAACCGTTCGCGCGTAGAACGGGATGAATAATGAAGTAACCAGCGCCTTCGGCCGGAAAGTCGGTTCCTCTTGCTCTTGCTCCGGCCTCCCGTTCCGTTTTCCCTCCCCCACCCGTTCGCCCCGACCGGAGGGACGAGATTAGTCCTGAGTTATGGCGTTAAGATCACATCTAATTGTATCAGTCCAACCGCGTTACTATCTATCTATCCATCTGCGTGAGCCTCGAGCTAGAACGGACCGCCAAGACGGGCCGACTACGACGATGCGCCCGGCTAACTTGCTCGCACTACCCGTTCTGTGTAAATGTATATAGTCATGGCGGTGTATGTAGATGGGATGGTGGCGAACCTGAACCATCCTCTAGCTCTCCCCCCCTCCCCTCCTCCAGGAAGACCGTCTCTTACGCGCCATTGACCGGGACCTTAAACCGCGCCGCAGAGACTACGATTTCCCCTCCACCGTCCGAAGCTTCTGTGTGCTTCGCGATTTGCTTAATCTCTCTCTATCCTCCGACCGACTCTCCGGTTAACATTCTGGGATCTCCGGCGGTCCTGAAACACCCACGAAATAGCTACTTTCGGAGCGAGATACAATCCTTTCGATACGAGCTTACACGGTAGTGAAAATCTGTTGGAACAAAAATTGGCGCGGTAAAATGGGCGAGGGAAAGACTTTCTTGGCTTTTAACTTTATAGAGATAAAAACAAAAGGAATGGGTGAATTAAAAAAATGCACTGCAACACTTTCCAGGAAGCGTAACGAGGGTTCGATGTACTTAATTTCACTGAAATTTTAATTATTTCCGACATGTTCTTGCATTTTGATTTTTCTTTGGTTTTATTTTCGCGATTTCTTAGATCTGATTCTAGTGAATTCTTAGATTTGATTCCAGCGACTTCTTAAATTTGATTCCCGGGAATTCTTAGATTTGATTCCAGCGAATTCTTAGATTGTAATCTAGCAAATTCTTAGATTGTAATCTAGCAAATTCTTTGATTTTTTTCTAGCGGTGGTCCGTTTTCCCCCGCGAGGCCATATCCTCTCAACGCCAGCCAATTTAAATGTGCCAGCGTCTTCGATTCCCAATTTTTTACGGAACACCCCTAGTATGGTCTCGTCAAAGTTAGAACGTCCACGAGACCCGCAATAATCTCCTCGAGTCTCTCGTCCGCTGTTCATCCTAGCGTCTACACATAATACGCCGACGGAGCAGCTATAGACGCGTGGGTGTGGTTTTCGGTATTGTTTCCGTGCAGTTAAGTCCCTTGTTTGACGTACCGGGTGTTCCCGTTCACCTTCCCGTAGATTACAAATCAGGAGCGTAGTTCTGAGAACGCCAAGTGCCGACTTAAATGGCGATTCGTGATTACCGGCAGGTAAAAACAGCTCTGATTGGTCAGACAAATTTATTTTTTTTTACTTTTTACGGGCTCCGGGCGGGGCGATCGGATTTCCCGTCACCCAGTACGTGTTCCTAGACGTTATATCAGTAAGTTTGAGCGTGCGAAGGTGTCCCAGAACCGGGTTAGAGAGAATTTCAGGTCGATCCGCGTCGAGCTAGGCGACAGTGGAGGGCATTAGAGGCTCGGGGATGATCACTGAGCGCACGGCGCTAATCAAGACGCATGATTATAGGCCCCAGAGCACCCTCGGCGAGAAACCAGGAGTCACCCTTACCCCCTTGAACCCACACCCCGAACATCGCACGACGAAGCATCTCCTCCCTTGCCCTCGCGACCAACTCGTTCGTATTGTCGTGTCCTACAGCTATTCCCTACTTCAATTCCATCGCGGCAGATTACAAGCTCGGTGGTTTTTGGTCCCCGGACACCTCGTTCCTTGTACATGGAAAACCTCAAGATCGAGTCCCCACGCCAATGGGAGAAACAAATCCTCCAGATGTTAATTACAAAAAAATATACGATAACGATTACTTTTAGATACATAAGGGTTGAATTTTAAGACGATAGCTTGTGCTTAAGATCGCTCTTGAGATCGAACTTATCTTACCTATCTTCAGTTCGAACTTGATCTCGCGCTCAAGTTTGATCTTCAGTTCGAACTTAAGCCTGAACTCAAATTCGATTGTAGTTCGAGTTCCAACTAGAGTTTGAATTTAAGATCGATCTTAAATTTGCTACGGTCGAATTTGAGTTCCGACTCAAGCTCGAACTTAAGACGGATCTTAAGCACGCAATAAACTTCAAACCAAGTTTCGATCTTAAGTTCAATCACAAGAGCGATCTTAAGTTCAAACTAACATCTTTAAATCCAAACCTAAGTATATAACAATATATTACAAAAAATATAGAATAAAAATTAATCGTAGTAGCTTACGAGAGCCCGGAAATAGGTTGGTTAAATTTACCAAGCGTGGCGGAAGTAACTATCTGCACATAACCCAAGCCCCTCCCTCCCCCCCCCCCCCCGTCCTTCAATGTATGTACTATTTGAGGTTGCGTTAAGCAAGTTAGCACGACCCTTAACGCGCATCGCGTTAAATTATGCTCAGTGTTGAAAACCCGGGTGTGCTTCGGCACACATACGATACGGGCTAGCGTGGATGGGTCGGATTCACGCACGAGGGCAACACGGGGGAGGATCGTTGTTGGTACGCCGCAAAATTGGCTCGGGAAATCTCGTCGAGTGTTGCACTCGATAATGTCTCCTCAGTGAATGTATCTTCCAAAATCGGAGACACAGAATTTTCATTGACGTCTCACGGGATGACGGAGTAGACGCAGAAGGACCCGAGAAACTTTGATTTCGTTGGATTCGACACTGGCCAAAGGCTTCGTTAATCTTGCGCGAGCGTCGAAGCGTCGAATTCGCAATCCGTGCAATAAGGGACTTGCGCCACGGGCGATAGGAAGTCGGGAGAGAGCGCACCCTCGGACCTCCGAGGGATGGGATAGGCCAAGGGTCAAAAGCTCGGCTGGCCTAGGAAGGTCAATTTCGTGGTACGCGACCAAAGACGAAGGCTCTAGGCAACCTTCCCGTCTATCCGTTTGGAGCTTGATGGAAAATCACTCTCCCGCATTCTATCTCTGTGCGAAACGCTTGTTATTATTAACCTTTGAAGACCGGACATGCTCCAGCGACTCCGTCTTCATTGTTAGGCATTACCTCGCCGGAAATTCATTGAAATAATCAATTCCACGAGTCTGCACGCGTGAAAAATAATCTGTTCTACTATTGACTTATGGTATATTATGCGGATCTGCCTGAAGTCTGCCTACTTCGTCACTCCCGGTCGAAAATGGAGTATTTCAAACCGGAAATGACGTATTTTCGTTATGACGTTACTTCCGGCTGAAAATGGAGAATTTCAAACCGGCATGACGTCACATCCAGTTGAAAATTGAGTTTCAAACGGGAAGTGACGTAGTTCCTGTATGACGTCACTTCCGCTAAAAAAAAAAGGGTTTCAAACCGGTAAGTGACGTAATTCGTGTATGGGGTCACTTCCGGTCGAAACGTGAGATTTTCGGACTGGAAGCGACTTATCTCCGGTATGACGTCACTTCCGCTTGAAAAATGAGATTTTAAAACTGGAAATGAAGGATTTCCGGTAAATCTCCGAAAATCTCAATTTCCGGTTTCTATAGTTCATTTCACGACAATTTGCTGGTAGCCTATAGTCTTTATATCTATATAGTCATACCCTTTACTTGGCCCTCCCTGACTAGCCCATAAATCAACGAAGCATGAACCGGGCCATATACACCACGTTTACCCATGGATGTCAATATACAATCAACGAGAACTAAATCGAAACTGCACACAGTCAATAAACAGGAAAATCTAAAAACGGATGAAAAAAAAGAGAATCTATTCGCGACGCCGTCGAGCATCGCCGTCGAGAAACTGTGCTCGGTTGGTCCCGGCGTTGAGCTGGCTGCATAAATAAGGCGAGAGCTGGGAAATTTGCAATTATGAATCGGGACTAGAAATACACGGCTGCTTTTCTCCGCGGCGTGAAGGCCGGGGCTACGAGGAGATCCCAGCGCGGGGTAACTTCTCCCGAGCGCCCTTGTGTATACGCCGGGTAAAAAGAGACGGGAAAGGTAAGGCACCGGAGACGGAGTGAGGGTGGGCAGGAAGGTTTGCCCGGTTCTGGTTCGCCCGGCAGTTCGTCGTACGTTATGCGATGCGGAGGCATGCGAGAGAGGGGCCGCGCCACGGAGGGATGTGGAAGCAGCGCGCGAGGGTGTGGCGACGAGGGGGTGGAGGGAGGGGGGGGGGGGAGGAAGGGGGAGGCGGTGGTTGGGTGGGTGTCGCGCGGAAAAGTTGAAGGAAGCACAGCTGACGAGTATGCAAATGTGGACCTCTCGCCCTCGCTCACACCCTTATTTTGCGACCCCGGAGGGATGAGGAAACAGCGAGGCAGAGCGCGAACCACCCCCACGGTGCCGCACCGGCGAAACAGTGCAATCCCCGTGCGCCCCGACGGGCCTCGGCATTAGCGACCAACTTTCTCGGGCTGTGTGCGATGAGGGCTGCCGGTGCTGCGGAGGCGAGCGACGACGAGGAGGATCGTACAAGCCTGTCACGAATACACCTGTGCTCGCTCCGACATCGTTGACACCGGGAGAGTGCTGCAAGGATGCAGCCAGAGACGAGGCCGAGGGAGCCTGCCTCGGGCCAATCGCGCACGGGAATTTCACCGGAAGCCCCGGGCGACTCTGCTTTCACCTCGCAATCAGCGGAGCCCGGTATCGTTGGGGATTTTTTTTTCTTTTTTTTTTTAAAGTCATCTGACATGATCTTTCATACTGACCTGCATGGCTGTGGCTGCGTCTATGGCTAATTTCGCGGCGAGGTGAAAAAAGGCGCAAAGCAATTTGCAGATGGCCTCGTAACTTTTGATCGTTTTCCGCGTGCGACCTACCTCTGTGAGAAAGTTCTTAGTTCGATTTTTGGGTGCTCAATAGAGGAAGCTATGTGCACATTGTGTGATCAAAGGGCAAAAAAATCACTGAGTCCAATTTTTGCTATTCGTCGTTTTCCGGCCTTTTTTATGTATCTTGTACGTTGATTACAAATGTGCAACTTATAGACTTCTACAGCGATGCAGAATCTCGATCGGACGTGCGATACAAATTTCCAAAAAATTCACCCTTATTATAGATCTCATAAAATTCCATCGATCCGATCCATATTTATTTCGAAACGGTGGGATTTTTAGTTATGGTGGTGAAAATGTCTGAACGATGTGTGCGAATGAGTGCGACACGAATGATGAAACATTTGTGACTGATGTCGGGAAATGGAATCTTTCGATTTTCCTAACGACATTCGTTTTGCGGATATGTGAGATCAAAGAATTTTTTTCACGTGTCCCGTGACACCGGTAAGGTTTTGATGCCGACGAAAGCGAGTGAATTGTAGGTAGGGGCGGGGCGAACATTCGCAGCGACCCGATTAATTCAGTGATTCAGCGAGAGACGAGAGTAAGAATGAGGGATGAGTTCGCCCTCCGCGTGCTATACGGTATTCAGCTCGGTTTCCGGCTCTCCGCGAAACGTCCCAGACGGTATAGGCAGTCACGTACGTTCGAACGACTCGGCAAAGACTGACGAAAGAAAGTCAAAGAGCAAAAGTGGAAGTTACAGTCGCTCACTCTGGATGCCTGACAGAGTTCTCTGTGCGCTTCCACGGTTCCATGGGTGAAGAAATTTGTGAGAAAGTATTGGAAAGTCAACGGAGCCCTCAGTCGCAGAACCGAGTCATCTCATTTCCATATGGGTTCGAACCATTTAGCGCAAACATTTTTTTCCATTCGCTAAAAGCTCTCGGATCGCGCTCCTTTACGCGAGATGTCTCTAACTTACAATTTGAATAAAAGCAAACACACGTCCTTTCACCACCCCCGCCCCCCACCCTTACCCTACGCAGTCAGGCTGAAGGATTTTTTCTCGCTCGCTACCCTTTGCATCAAATTCTTCGATCCTTCGACTATCCCATATTTCATACATTTTATACGTATAGTAGTTGGTTTTATAAGGTTTCATTTTATTTATTAGGATACATTGTACGTATAGGAGTTGGTTTTTTGGCTCTCGCGCTTCACCCGCCTCTATCTGAGTTTGGTGGTAAGTTTGTTGGTGAGTTTGTTGGTGAGTTTGTTGGTGAGTTTGTTGGTGAGTTTGTTGGTGAGTTTGTTGGTGGGTTTGTTGGTGAATTTGGTGGTGAGTTTGGTCGCAAGTTTCCTCGTAAGTTTCTGTGTAAGTGTCCGTATAAGCTTTTACAAGTACCCGCTTAAATGATGAATGCCACATATAGCACTTTATTATGCCGTACACGTGAACAAGACACACATGAGACATTCCACGACAAGCGGTTCACGAATTCTTCGCTGCGCAATTTTTTCACATATCACACACGCATCAATAAAAATTCTCAAAAAAATTGTAGCGGTTTACAAAATTAATTTCTCTGTTTTATTTTCTTCTCGTCGCGAAAATGAGGCCTTCAATGTCCCATATAAGAATTTATCGGTTCGAACTGTCGACAGACTCTTCTCTTTATTCTTCGATGCCAAAAAAAAAAGGAAAACACATTGTACGTGGAGAAGAGATTAGGCTGTTCGCGAGGAAGGTGGGGAAACCATCCGCTGCTTTACGACCCTCGTATCGAGTTATGAGAATCTTTTCAGACTGCCACATGCTCGCTGCTTGCACGCGCTCGCTACCGCTGTCGCCTCTCGCTACATCCCTCTCCTGCTCTCGAGGAAGTCGACTCACGTGCGATACTCTCGGCCATACATTTTCACTTTGGCACACGTGTCGTCGTCCTCGTCGTCGAGTTTGCAGCCGTCGCGCCATCCTCGCCACTCCGGAACTCTTCTTTTTTTTTTCCTCCCCCGAAATTCCGTCCTTGTTTCGTCACGATACAAAGCTCTCTCCATATAAGACGCACTACAGCATTATGCCCTTCCACCAAACCCCATCCGAACGCTGCATCGTTTTCCACGCCCGACCACTCTTCCATTCTCATCTCACCGACTCGAAGAAATGGAGATACGATGATGCGCTCGGTTATGCATTATACATGCGAGAGCACACGGAGAGCCGCCCAAAGCCTGCCGTTACTCAGTTTTGTTCTCGATTGATATCGTCATTGAGTAAAAAAAAAATTGATCCCAGTACTCTGTATTTCGAGCAATTTTTTTCAACGACAAAATTGTTCCTTCGGTGAATTCGAACTAAAAAGACCGATTTTTTTTATTTCTACACACCTTCGAATAGAAGTGATGAGAGATATATTCATGGATCTGGGCAAGGATCAAACTCCCCGTAGTCCCTGTTTATATTTTCTTGAAATATTTATCGTTCCCGCACCTCGGCAAAGCCCGCTTGAAAATCCCATTTGCGTTGCGACACTTCGTCCTTTTTTTTTTTTACTTTATGTCGGTGCGACTCGACCGAGGCGTCACGTTGCCTCACCCCTTTGAGGATACTTCGAGCGCAGTTACGCACCGTAATCACGTTTGTTTTATGGGCCGTTACGGCCGGCCGGATACTTTAACTAATTGTATAATTGCTCGGGTGTGTGTCGCGGGCGAAAGGCGAAGGAGTCGGAGGAGGCAGCGCCAGAGCGCCAGGACATTCTCGATTTTTGTCGTTTGTGGTTTTCAACCCCCCGCGGTGAAAGTGAGTGACGAAGGGACGGCGAATGAGAGAAAAAAAAGGGGTTGCGACTTCGTGACGGCCAAGCACGGCGGAATTTTTTTTTTTTTTTTTTTTCGAGCTACCCTGGCGTCGACGCGCGTGCCGCCAAAGCCCTCCGTCGACGACCGTCCCTTCGACGACCTTCGACCCTGATTCTTACCCTCTCGCTCGCTGAAGCTTAATGTCCGCCCGGCGTGCTAATTGCAGGCGTTTTAATTTGCGAAAAGCAAAACGAGACGGAACTCTCTCTCGGCGTTACGGCAGTTTCTCAGCTTTTTAATTCCACTTTATTAACGGAAGACTGTCGAGCGTTTTGTACTCTAATGTTGCCTTTTTTTTTTGGTTCGCTCAATCTGCGAGGGAATTTTTTGTGCGCAATTTTTAGACGAGTCGACGAAACGGCTGCATCGTCACTTAATGAGCGATTTCGTTACCGATACCGATAATTTAATTTCAGGTCAGGCTTCTACACTGAATTCAATGCACGGTTTTTATCGTAAATAAAATTATACAAAATACAGTAGAAGTTCGATCACCCGATCTTGTTGAACTTAACTCACTCTCAAACGTTATTAGCTCCGCTCTAATCTCGTTTTCGTCAACCATTCGATCGCATCAACAAGTTACGATTGACCAAATTTTTTATTATCCGAACTCGTCTCGATTCCGACGAGCTCCGATAAT
This sequence comes from Amblyteles armatorius, assembly GCA_933228735.2. NCBI lineage: Eukaryota > Metazoa > Arthropoda > Insecta > Hymenoptera > Ichneumonidae > Amblyteles > Amblyteles armatorius. The sequence continues at coordinate 11,272,778 of OW121694.1, read as the reverse complement.
CGAGTTTCTCCTGTATTAACAATTTCTCAAAAAAAAAAAAACGAATTTTCTTAAAATTCCTTGGGCTGTAAATACAATTTTTCATGCGGAAAAGATCGACGTCCGCGTCGTATGACTTTCCGGAACGAGATTTAGTGAATGGAGAGACGACGTATACACACACATATACGCAGTGTATCTCGTCGAGCCGAGAGGGAATCCCCGATCGACGATACCGGTATAACAGTCACCCCTTCCTGCCCGACGCTCTGTTATAGTTACCCTTATCCGTTTCACCCTCTTCTTCCTGCTTTTCTTCATCGTTCGGATAGCCGGAGAGGCAAACGGCGATTCCTCGAGCCACCGACTTCCATCCCGATTCGTTTCCATGCCACGTGTGTGTGTGTGTGTCTACTCGTTCCGCGAACGAAGGAAAATTCAACCCCAACACTCCTGCCCTCTCGGCAGTCTGTTCTCGTCGATCCCCCGCGCCACCGTCGGCGCAGTCAGCCCAGCCAGGCTTCCTCAAATATTTGCTCAATCACCGCAAAGACATTTCACTAACTTGGCGACTATGGATCGGCCGGGAAACGGTCGGTCCTCTCTCGCTCCCCGTGGCTCGCTCGCTGCTCCTCGTCGCCGGGTTTCTCTCGCCGGTAAAATCGCCCGGGGAGAAGACCACCGTCACCGCGAGCTTCTGGTGCCGCACCATAGCCAAGGCAACCCCCGGGGGTTGCGTGCGAAGCCATTCGTTCGACCTACAACGTTTCTAAGTCGTGAATTTATGGGATTCTGTGCGGGGCCGAGGGAGGGGGGAGCCATTGCTCGCCCGGTCGAACGGCAAAATCTATTTATACGGATATCTCACCGAATAACCGGTAGTTTCTATTCGATGTACGTGTATCGTGATTCGACGAAGGAATGGAGAAATCGGATTTGGATGTAGAAAATAATAATAATAATAATTTGTAGGCGGAAAAAATTATTTAATTTATTTTCGAAGTGAGTAAACCGGCAATGATACACCGAGGGGTTGATAATAACATTTTAGCAATATTTATATTCTAAACATCTTTTCGCCGGTTATTAGTATTTTTTTTATTTTTAACGACGCATACCATCTAAAAAAGAATAGCCAGTAACAAAATATTTTGTATTATTTTGTATTGTCTTCGCAATATTTATATTCTGCATACATATTTTTGCCGATTATTATAGTTTTTTTTAGGTAGTAACATTTTTCAATATTTATTGAACATTTCTTACGACGCATACTGCATCAAATACCATCTAAACGAGAATAGCAATTGTGAAATTATTTTGAATACAGATATTGCTAAAATCTTACCGTCTGTTTTGTATTTTTACTCATTTTTTATCGTGCAACGTTAGAAAAAAAAAATATGTTGAATTCGGGGGACGCGGCTTGTAGCGGCAGTTACGCGAGATTAGCAATTCATGAAAGAAGGTAGTTGTTATTGTCGAGGAGGGTTCTCGCCCACTGGTTTATAGGCCAAATTTAGCCGAGTGTCGGAGGACACGATGGCAATAATAATAATTAAGAAACATCGTAAGGGCGCCGAGAGGATATTTGGTAAACTGGGCACACTCGTTTCGCACCGCTCATTCGCCTTTCCTTCGCCTTTATTTTTACTTTCATTCGCGGCTTCCCCTCTCCGCTTTCCCTCTCCGTCCCTCACCTAATCTCGAGAGCCGGTTCTCGTTAATAAAAAAAAAACTCGTGAATATAAAGAGTTGCATTATTAAGGAAGTTGCAGAGTGCGAGGTGTAACAAAAAAAAAAGTTTTGAGTTAGCTCGCAAGTATCGGGGATGAGAGTGTCGAGGGACGAGAGCAACAAGCGAGAGACACTACAGCTACCTGGGATTCAGGGGAGTCGTGAGCGAGGACGACAGTTTAGCGAGAATGAAAGAAATTGGCAGGGTGTGAAAGAATTTAAAAAAAATTTTTTTCTTAATTACGCGTCTGGTCTGATCGAGATTTAATGTAAGTTCAAAATTATGATAATCAATGATAAAGTAGAAGATGTCAAAATGAGGGTGGCGTTACGATCGTCCTTCATTCTGTTGTCAAGGACATGTGAAACTGACTCAGTTGGTAACCAAAATCTGTAATGAATGCGATTCAGAGACCGTAGACTTTTCGGGAAAAAGAAAAGCATTGGCGGATGCACAATTAAATACCGCGTCCGATGATGCTTCCGTTTTCTTCGGAACGTCAACCGGTTGTACACAGTAAGAAAAAGTTTGTATTTTTTACAACAAATTATTGTTCACGAACGTCCACAATTTTTTATTTGTTAATTCTCAAGTATCACAAACAAAAGTACAAACTACAATTATTTACGACACGGAAAATAAAAAGACATATGTGTAAATTGAAGAATGAACAAACGAGTTTGTCACTTATTTAACAAAATTGTTTCCACGAAACTTCGTATTCCGACTTTACGAAATTATTGTTTACTGTGTAAATGACATTGATTCGAAAAATGCATCTATCTCTCTCGCACTCACATGTCACGTGGTACATCTTTAACACGACCTTAAGAGCATGTGAAACACTATAGAGCGCGAGCGAGATAACATCAGTGGCGCTCTCGGCGGATCGAGAGAGACACGCTGAGAACGTGTTTCACATGCTCTTAACGCGTTCATTGTCGGACCGGCACGAATTTGACTTTGAGTGGCTCCGTCGTTTTGAGAACAAAATGTGGAAGCATAGTAAGCTTCGAAACTTCTACAATTGGTTCGAAATAAAAATCGTGCAGTAATAGTGCAAGAAGCGCTTTCAATTCCAGCATCGCGTACTTTTGACCTGCATTGGAAAAAAAAAAGTTTTAATATTTTTATATATTGATCTATCTCGTAATGAAGAGACGTTCATAATTACCGATGCAATTTCGTGGTCCAGCGCTAAATGGAATGTACGAAAACGGATGCCGACCTACGCATTTTTCGGGCAAAAATCGGTCAGGATCGAATACTTCAGGCTGCGTCCAGACATTTGGATCTCGATGAAGGTCCCAAAGGTCTAAACATACTCCTGCTCCAGAAGGCACCACGAAGTCTTCTGAAAACACAGATCCACGTCATGCAACAGTACGGTACAAAATTTCCTATAAATAATTTCCAAATATTTTTTTTCCATTGGCTCATACTCAGCCGCAAGTCCTCAGTTAGTCTCCGTGAAACGTTGTAAACGGGTGGATGTAGTCGCAAGGATTCTTTGATGCAACGTTCGAGATATTCCATGCTTTGTAATTCGTACATACTTAATTTCCCATTCGATTTTTTTAGTATCGAATCGATCTCGGCTCTTGCGCGTGCCTGTTAATGAACAACAATCAGCCCGCTACGTCATGTTGCATTTTCATATTTGATTGCAGTGGAGCTCCGATTTCGTTGCACTTCCCTTGTTTTCCACTTCCGTACACGCGTGCCCCTACGCTTTGCACCCAAAAACGCCCCGGTAGAGCTTTTTGTACTCTACATCAGGCCCTGATGTAAAACTCTCGAAATTCTACCAGGGCGGAGTATGAGTGCTAACTTGTACGAGGTTTCGTGGGCGCGCAGAGACTAACGGATATGACACACAGGACCTGTGCTGGCCGACGTTGGGCCAACACTGGCCTATGCAAGTACTGGTACTGCGTTGCGCTCCCAAACTGACAAAAAAAATTGGTTGGTTTAAACAAACGTCGCGGTGACATACGCTCAAAGCTGTTATTTGTTTGGTACAAATAAAGCATTGTTTTGTTAAACGATCATTTGCTTCATTTTATTCAAAATTTGTCGATCGAAATAAAAAAATTTGTTGCACCAACCGATTACACCTTTGAACGCGCATTTGCTTAAGCCAATCATTTATTTTCCTCAGTGCACTACGGGACCAAGGCCCGATACTGACCCGAGCTCGGACCTGATATTTTTCCCCTGCCCCACCTAGAAAAATAATTTATTTGACAGGCGCCCGCAAGTAAATATTTATTTGATAAAAATAAATATTTATTCGCGGGGCGCCCGTCAAATATAAATCATATAAATTATTTTTCTTGATTCCCCGAAGTGAACGAAACGTTCGGTTCTCCACTGTCTGCGATCGATTCGATATTCTTCAATATTTTTTTAAACGTATTTTCACCTGAATATCTTTGTGCTCCGCTAGTTGAAGAACTGCGAAAGTCATAGCAACGGTCGTGGTATCGTGACCCTGCGAAATACATATAAGTTTTGTTGGATAATCGATATATGTACATCGGCGGTGGATTGTTCGATGGAGAATATTAGACGATTCCCACCTTGAATATAAAAGTGTCGACCTCTTCGCGGATGCCAAGATCGTCGATGGTACCGTGTTCCTTCTGGGTGGCGATCAAGAGATCCAACATCGCCAGCCTCTTCTTCTTTACTGTGCGGGACATAAACGAATGAAAAAGATCAATCATAATTCCGTGCTCTACAAGGAAAAAAATGCGTGTATTGCGAGCAGCGTTAAATCGCGATCTGTCCATTTAATCAATTATTCGCGTGACTGTAATTACTTGGTACGTCGCATCTCGCGACACTTGCTTCTGCCGCTTCGTTTCCCGATGAAAA